>JAVTVY010034138.1:0-14490 GCA_036873755.1 Hanleya hanleyi
TTGTCAGGACTGGCCCATAACATGTACACCACAACACAATTCCTGCTAGCTTAATTCACACAGTACATCACAGGTAGCTTCGCTCACCTGAGATCGACATTCAAATATAAATGCTGAATAGAGAGATAGTCGAAGGATAGGTAACGTTATCAACCAAGTTTAGGCAGTATTGAGATCAAATGAACACAGGTATGGTTTATTCTCCATAAATTCAAGGTACCAGCTGTACCAGCATGAAATAATTTACCTTGTAATGTAATTCACTTAATATTTGCATCTACGCAACACAATCATCAAGTTTGAGGTATAGAGGATACCAATCCTCTCATTCAAATATTTTCCACATAGGGAACATGCAAATGGCTTCCCTATAATTCTTGGCGTGAGGCTATGCTTCAGTGCAGATCACAGGGTTGAGGCTATATGAAATCACTGTACTTACACTCCCATGTCTCAGTGTGCTGTTAGACTGGAACCACATATCAGCTACTCATGATTGAATGGGGAAACTCTACCCTATTTTTCTTGGGTCCCGATTTTCCTTGGTACCCGATTTTTCTAGGGACCCGGTTTTTCTTGGGTCCCGATGTCTCTAGGGACCCGGTTTTTCTTGGGTCCCGATCTTTCTAGGGACCCGGTTTTTCTAGGGACCCGGTTTTTCTTGGGTCCCGATCTTTCTAGGGACCCGATATTTATTGGAAAACTCCCGCTATGATCTGAAGAGGTAGGGACTCGGAAATTCCAAAAACATCAGTTAGCAGTCGGGCATGTTCACATCATCTGATACATATTGCCATTGTATTTTCCGTCTGCATTCTATCGTCGCTGTCAGTCTTGTTTATGCCGAGTGCGCTTCACCCCAAACTATCGGGGCTCTCTACCCGTTTATTTTCGGGGTTTGCACTGACGTCTTGCACTGGCCACTGACATGCACTCATCTGCTTTATTTTGACATCCACGCATGGGTATGGCTTCCATACTATCTCAGTGGCAATATATAATCACATCTCATCGACATCATACCTGGGAGCAGGTTTTTAAAAGACATCTGACATCTTCGGTTGCCCGTCATCGAGTCCCCGATTTTCTTCGGGGTCGGCCTTTTATACCCTCCCGGTCGCCAGAGCTTCATTCTCAACTTTAGCGCATGGCCTCCGAACCAAGAATATTCTTTTACAGCTATTAAACTCTCCTTATTATTACAACTTTAAACAACAATATAATTCGAGAATATGCTAAAGATACCTTACACAGAATCTGTCAAATACTTGTACTATAACGCCGTTCAAACAATACAGAACAACAAATTAAGTTCGGGTTCAAGAGTGTCGCTGCCAAATTTCCATGATGGAAGTTTACGACGAACTTTTCAAGAGAAATACAATCTCAACTCATGAAATACAGCTAGTAAACGACGATCTAGAATCTGACAACACTTGACCGGTTCCATAAAGGTATACTATGGCCAGTAAAATGCGAAATCCGAACTATGAACAGTTAAAATAGATGAAATCCATGCAAACAGTACGTTCTAAAAATAGTACTTCCAGCTGATATGTGATCGGGCGACCAGATTTCAACACTAACATTTAGCTGGGCATAAAGCTTCATAACTGAATGTATACTCTATGGTACAAACGCGTACATGCTATGGATAATCACAATAACATCAACTTGAAAGCACTATAATTCATTTAATTCTGAACAATAACACTGAAAAAATATCTGCATGTAACTACACTATACAAATGCAGCATAAACACTGTTAAAAAACACTACTCGTCTCAATATTTATATTTGAAGGCAGACGTGCCTTGGCTTCTAATTACTGTACCCGATCTGACAATTCCTATGGAAAATGTCCATAACGGAATATCAATTTAGAAATATGTTGAGAGTTATGATGGTGTGTTACAGGTACTATGACATTTCCATATATTTGCAAGCAAAATATTTGGGACTCGGGCTCCGAGTCTGTGAATTGAATATGCATATATACGGCATAGGAAATAAGTCGTTTTACGACCTTCCTGTACTGCAGTTTCTTGTGTTACGTTAACACTATCCCCTGTATATGGAAGACGGTAGCGGCCACTCGCCTTCTCGCATACTCGTCCTGTAATTTTCTGACACGAGAAGTCGAGAAGTCGAGAACGCGAGGCGAGAAGTCGAGATTGCGAGGCGAGAAGTCGAGAACGCGAAGCGAGAAGTCGAGGCGAGAAGTCGAGATTGCGGGCGAAAAGTCGAGATTGCGAGGCGAGAAGTCGAGAACGCGAGGCGAGAAGTCGAGATTGCGAGGCGAGAAAGCGAGATCTTTCTCGACTTCTCGCGTTCTCGTCTTTGCTTTGTAGCGAGAAGTCGAGAAGGCGAGCATGCGAGAATGGACGGATTCTCGCGTTCTCGACTTCTCGCCTTCTCGCCCTTTAAAAAAAGGGCGAGAAGGCGAGAAGGCGAGCATGCGAGAATGGACGGATTCTCGCGTTCTCGCGTTCTCTCCATTTTAAAAAAGGCGAGAAGTCGAGAAGGCGAGCATGCGAGAATGGACGGATTCTCGCGTTCGCGACTTCTCGCCTTCTCGCCCTTTTAAAAAAGGCGAGAAGTCGAGAAGGCGAGCATGCGAGAATGGACGGATTCTCGCGTTCTCGACTTCTCGTCTTCTCGCCCTTTTCAGATTAGGCGAGAAGTCGAGAAGGCGAGAACATTCTCGACTTCTCGCCTTCCGGTCACTTATACGCATGATCAGTTTCCTGTTCAGAACCGCTGCAAAAAAAAAACAAAAAAAAAAAAACCAGAAAAAACACAGTACCGTACGTCAGACCATGTGTTCTTAGTAAGTCTGTTATAGATCTGTGCCTTAGTCAAGGGAAGAAATTGTTCTGTGCTTTTATCGACTATATTAAAATAAACCTTCGATACTGTACGGTGTCCAGGGCTTTTTGTGAAACTTTTTAAAAGTGGAATTGATGGAAAAATTATACGTGTTATTTTTAAGATGTATCATAGCATTAAATCATGTGTTGTCAAGGATGGTGGTCCAACAAGGGGACTTCTTACATCAAGTTATTACTTTTCTTGTATGCAGACGATACAGTGTTAATATGGGGCAATGCGGAAGACCTGCAATCCTCACTGAACAATTTGTTAGGCATGATCGAAGAGACCGGAAGGCGAGAAGTCGAGAATGTTCTCGCCTTCTCGCCTTCTCGCCTAATCTGAAAAGGGCGAGAAGTCGAGAACGCGAGAATCCGTCCATTCTCGCATGCTCGCCTTCTCGACTTCTCGCCTTTTTTAAAAGGGCAAGAAGGCGAGAAGGCGAGAATCCGTCCATTCTCGCATGCTCGCCTTCTCGACTTCTCGCCTTTTTGAAAAGGGCGAGAACGCGAGAACGCGAGAATCCGTCCATTCTCGCATGCTCGCCTTCTCGACTTCTCGCCTTTTTGAAAAGGGCGAGAACGCGAGAACGCGAGAGCGCGAGAATCCGTCCATTCTCGCATGCTCGCCTTCTCGCCCTTTTTTTTAAAGGGCGAGAACGCGAGAACGCGAGAATCCGTCCATTCTCGCATGCTCGCCTTCTCGCCCTTTTTTTAAATGGCGAGAAGGCGAGAAGTCGAGAACGCGAGAATCCGTCCATTCTCGCATGCTCGCCTTCTCGACTTCTCGCCTTTTTGCTACAAAGCAAAGACGAGAAGGCGAGAAGTCGAAAAAGATCTCGCCTTCTCGCCTCACAATCTCGACTTCCCGCCTCGCGTTCTCGACTTCTCGCCTCGCAATCTCGACTTCTCGCCTCGACTTCTCGACTTCTCGCCTCGCGTTCTCGACTTCTCGCCTCGCAATCTCGACTTCTCGCCTCGCAATCTCGACTTCTCGCCTCGACTTCTCGACTTCTCGCCTCGCGTTCTCGACTTCTCGCCTCGCAATCTCGACTTCTCGCCTCGCGTTCTCGACTTCTCGACTTCTCGTGTCAGCAAATTACAGGGCGAGTATGCGAGAAGGCGAGTGGCCGCTACCGTCTTCCATACCTGTACGGTTATTTTCTTTCTCCAATGCTGTCAGATAGCCTTTTTTTATTGTATTTCTTTTACATCCTGTACATTGAGCCGTGTCACCATGCATAATAATATTCATTTTAAGATTACTACCGACCTCGTATTGGCACCAGGTTCGACATTTATTACGCAGCCAATATTCGTGAGACATAAAGGAAACACACTTGTTTCCTTTAACACTGCCGGAATGAAAGTTTCTCTGCCTACTTCAAATTATATTTGAGTTGCTTGAAATTATATTGTTTATATCAATTGAACACTTATACCATTAAATTCATGGGTGAACATTTTGCCATAATTCTATATGTCACGTATTTTTCCATTGTGGTTTATAATAAAATTGTATGGACACGCTACAGAAATTTGCAAGCATATTTTAGTCACTCTGTAAAGTTCCAACTTCAGTTATCAACTACGTCTTTAAAAACATAGTAAAATAAATTGCCTACTTACCCTTTTTCAGGCCGTTAGAGGAAACACAACTTTTTTTATTTGACCTATGTATCTTTCGTGCCATTATTATACAGAACATTTTGATATTTAAAAGTCAGAGTAGGCTAGCAATTGCGGAGGTCCTTCACTTCCTGCTTGAATTTCGCCATTAGCGTGTACGTTATATTCATCACCGGATTTGAGAAACATGGATTATAGCCCCACTGGACAAGTTTCTTGAATAGTACCTTGTGGCGTTGATTACAATGGTCACATTTTTGCGAGGATCTTCAACAAATTCGCTGGTCCTGAGGTAGTTAAGAATACCAAAGTAATTGTACATTTGTGCATCAAATGCAAATTTCAGTGGGCAAATTTCATTCATACTTCAGATCTCCAAATGCGGAGTGATCTGCAGAAATCCATAAAACGAAACTATATAACAGATATTCAGACTTGGGGGGCCCATAATCCAAAGACCTATCCCATATTCCATTAGCGCCAAATTCAAAAGGACAATCACAAAAAAGGACCCAAGGACAATCCATGTAATTATAGGTCCATCAGTGTCCTTCCTGCTCTATCTAAAATCATGGAACGTCATATTCACAATAGCTTCACTGAATATTTAACTTACAACAATCTGTTCTATAACCATCAGTCTGGATTCCGTGCAAAGCATTCGTGTGAAACTGCATTGACATCTTTAATTAGTTCCTGGCTGTGCGAGATTGATCGAGGGAACATTGTGGGGACTGTATTTTTAGATCTAAGTAAAGCCTTTGACCTAGTGAACCACAAGACACTATTATTAAAACTGAAGGCTTACGGCTGTACCGATCACGCTATTTCATTTTTTAATTCTTACTTAGATATGAGAAAGCAATGTGTTAACTTCATGGGGAAGCTTTCTGACTTTAAACATGTGAATGTTGGTGTTCCTCAGGGCTCAATCTTGGGGCCACTGCTTTTTATACTATACGTTAATGATATGCCGCTTCATCTTAATTCTAAGTCCACCATTTTCGCTGATGATGCTACTATTCATGTAGCTGACAAATCACTTGACAATGTACAAATCCTAATAAATCAAGATCTAATCAATGTCCAAAACTGGTGTGAGAGTAACAGAATGTTGCCCAATGTACAGAAAACCAAAGCAATGATTGTAACCACCATCCAAAAGAGAAACCACATCAATGAAACAGATTTTAAGATCAAGCTTAACAATACTATTTTGGAAACTGTCAGCTGTGAAAAACTTTTAGGTGTTCAGATTAATAACAACTTAGATTGGTCTAATCAAATCAGATCTATTGAGAAGCAGGTTAAATCTAAATTATACTTACTTGCTAGAATTAGGAACTTTTTACCTCTTCGTTGTAGAAAATTGTTCTACTATTGTTTTATACTACCCCATTTTATGTATTGTTCAACAGTTTGGAGCAATGCTTCTTCCAATGATATACAGGTTTTAGAACGTCTTCAAAGACGAAGTATGAAACTAATTTTAGATGTTGAACCATGCACTCCAACAAAGGATATGTATGTTAAACTAAACTGGTTACCACTTTCTCAAAAATTTAAACTGAATCGTCTTATCTTAGTTTTTAAAGGTGTTCATATGATGACTGCTAGTTATATATCTGACATGTTTCAACAATATGTTCCTGGTAGATCTTTACGTTCATCTTCCCAGTTTTTGTTACATGTACCAAGAAGCCGAACCGAAATGTTTAAACGGTCTTTCGTTGTTGGTGGAGCTTCTGATTTTAATGATCTATCGAACCATGTGAAAGAATGCAATACCCTGATATCTTTTAAAACTTCTTGTAAGAACTTTTTATTATCTAAATTTTTAGCAGAGTACCAATAATTTTACTGATATTTTGTTTCGAACATTAATGCAATATTTTATGTAGGTATTATTTTTATCATGTAATTTCCATCAGAGTTCCAATAATTTTACTGAAATTTACTTCACACATTAATGCATTATTTTATGTAGGTATTTATGTTTATACTAATGTTATTTTAACTCGACCTTCATGAAAAGAGGTTTGTGTACCTACTGGAGTTTATCGAGTTTTTAAATAAAGATCATCTATCTATCTATCTATCTATCTATCTATCTAGTATACATAAACGTAGGCTAGTTCCCTGCAAGAGAGAAGCGGTCAACAGTTTTCAGTGATGCCGACAAGACATCATGATGTTCCAAAAATATCAAATCCGTATCGCTGATCAGTATTTAGTAGGATGACACATGATCAGTAGGATGACACATGATCGGTAGGATAACACACATCAGTAGGATGACACATATTGTGACACAACGACATTATTGAATAACGTTATTAATCTGTCATATCCAAAGTTTAGGGATACTGATCCCTCCTGCACACACTTTTACACACTCTCTAGAATTTTTCTTTATGTAGTTGAAAGCATGCATCATAGCTATGATGATTTAAATGGCTTTTTCCAGAAAAGTATTCAGCTTATCGTAACTTACATCATCATTTCCTGTAGAAGACAACTCCAACAGGAAATCCATGTCTTAGTTTTATCAATTTTGGTCTAGTTCTCATTCTATTGACATTTAATGGAATATTTTTTTACAAAATCGATAAGCTCACAGTTTTGAACTTTGAAGTTGAATTAAATGTGAATATCATGAGAACTAGACCAAAATTAACAAAACTGAGACATTTATTTCCTGTTGGGGTTGTCTTCTACAGGAAATGATGATGTAAGTTACGATAAGTTGAATACTTTTTGGAAAATAGCCATTTAAATTAAATTAAAAAAAAATTTAATACTAATATCTGCACAACCTACAGGTTTACAGTGAACAAATTAATATATTTGGAATCCGTTAGAAATAGAAAATAAATAGTTCTTTCTTACGCTCATGTATGTGCTTTGGTCATTCTGTTCCGATTATCACTGTTGACTGCAAGCTTCGTGTGCAAGTTTCCTGTGGATCATTCATCGTGAAAGCATACTGCTTGTTTTCATACATGTTGTGAGGACGCGAGGCTCTTTTGGGGGCGCCCCCGCTTGTTGGGTGTGAAATGTTCGTAAGAAAGCACGTGGATATGACCAAGCTGTTCCAAATCCAGGAAGAGATGCTTTTAGGCAACAAATTCATAATTCTGTATGTAAGAAAGCACGTGGATATGACCAAGCTGTTCCAAATCCAAGAAGAAATGCTTTTAGGCAACAAATTCATAATTCTGTATGCATCGAGAGCTGCTGATGAGAGATAGCGATAGTTATCTTGGTTATGTAATGTTTCAAATTTTGTGATAAATATCGTAGGTAGACTAACGCAAAATACGATCGTGGCGTACAAGATCAAGAATCCGAACCGTCCCATCATATCAGATTTATTCAAATCAGAGACCAAGAGGCCATGGATGACAGAGTAAATGACTCGACAACAATGAAAAAATTGTTAATAATGAATACAATATATGACACATTGGCTAATTGAAGGTCGGCTAGAGTCAGTAGGTGGTTGTAGTTAATACAATAGTAAGAATCTAAACGCTTCCTGGTTTGCTGAAAAATGTCGATTGCTGGGTTATATTTGAAGCTTCTTTACAGTGTGTATTCATCTAGTTAAAAATGAATATTTGTGGACATTTCCTGAAAGCGGGACTCTAAAAATGGGACTACACTTTATGTTGATTTTCAATCATGGTGGTAAGTTATAATGTTTACACAGATTCAAATACTCTGTAATTGCTTTTAAAACATAAGCACTATATAAACTTCCTCTGGAATCGTTCTATCTTATCAATGTAAGGTTGATGTCAAATAGTTGAGCCGTATTCTAAATGGTTGAGCACTAAATATATATATATACAGTGTTTTCAAGGCGCCAATACATATACAAGATTTTCACATGCATTTTCAAAATCACAGTTTCACAAATTGGAGCGATATGCAGCAGGTGGGAAAAATTGACGACGTCTGGCGACTAAAAAGCAAACATATGACTCTACAGGAAGCAGGTCCCTCGGTACCTCACATTCAGTCCCGAGAATACGGTTGATTCTCGGAAGTAGCTTTAGTGTCTCAAAAGCACTTTTATTGTAGCTGTTCATTTGGAGAATATGGAGTATCCCCACGGCCCCTAGCACCGGCTTAACCGAAATTAGATACGCTAGCTCGGAAGCAGTGCTTACAGATCAGATCCAACGAATAACGATGTTGATGGATGAGAATCGTGGCCGTCTGACGGAGAAAACGTCTCAATATGGGTAAACCTGGTAAATGCAAGAATACCTAGAAAAACTAACCTGTAATGCCCGACGTCGTACGGCTTTAATTGCTTTGCTAACCAAATAATTGATATGGTATGAGAGTCGGATAACGCCTAGACCGTTGATTCAATAAACAATATAAACAATCGATGCAATGAAGGTTTGGCAGCCCATCTAAAACAAAGGGACAAACAAAAGTAGCACAAACACTGATTATAATTCGGTGACATATATAGTGTCCCAACGACGTCATTTAATGTTATAATTGATCCCTTAAATTGAAGGTTTAAATCAAATTATTACAGCAGCAAAAAAAAGTGGAAAACCTCTTACATATCAGAGTCATTGCACTTCCTTTATATAGGTTTATGATTTTGTTTGTAAAGTAAAATTCTTGCAAAGGTGTGTAATGCTAAGCTCACGCCTAATTCTCTTGAAGTGTAGCTTTGCCTGTGTAGCATAGCCTCAATTTTAATGATTATTTAAGGAATATTTATATTTGAAGGCAGACGTGCTTCTTAGCTTCTAATTACTGTACTTTATCTGGCAATTCCAATGGAAAATGTCCATAACGGAATATCAGTTTAGAAATATGTTGAGAGTTATGATGGTGTGTTACAGGTACTATGACATTTCCATATATTTGCAAGCAAAATATTTGGGACTCAGGTTCCGAGTCTGTGAATTGAATATGCATATATACGGCATAGGAAATAAGTCGTTTTACGACCTTCCTGTACTGCAGTTTCTTATGTTACGTTAACACTATCCCCTCCCTCACAGTAACAAGGTATCCTTAAGGTATCAAGAAGGTCTCAATAAGGTACAGGCCATAGATCTGACATAGGTACAGGACAGGTAAAGTTAAGGCATATACCTTATCTGTACCTCCAAATTTGTCATTTGATCCAACATGAACAAGGTACAGGTAAGGTACGTTCCAAAAATGCTAATGATGCCTTAACTGTACCTCGCTCGAATAAGGTATCAGTAAGGCACAGCAACAAGGTATCTCTAAGGTACTGCTAAGGTATAGTGTAGGTACATGAGGATAAAACCAGTTCAAGAGCAAGGCGCAAGTAAGGTACATCCAGAGGGTACCATCAAGGTATAGGGTCTTGCGCAAGGTACCAGGAAGGTATATATATATATGGTCAGCCATTTTATAGCTGGAGGTACCATTAAGGTACAGCTGAAGGTACTGGTAAGGTATACACTAGATAGGGTCAACCCAAACCAAAAGATAGCAGTACACCACAAAAATCAACAAATCCGATTTTAGAAAATATTTTAGTGTATTTACACAAAAACAGTAATTCTTCCATACATAAAATAGCACTATGAATCATATTTACAACAACATTATTTGTCCGGCTCACTTGTTTACAGTTATGGTTTGACTGTTCTGTCTTATTCACTGTCCTTTCTTGTTGTATCCAGACATGCTGTTGATTGTTCTCATGTTGACATGGTAGAAAGCAAGTGAATCAAGGGGAGAGTGTGTGAATTGAAGTCGCTTTCAAGAATCAAGGGGAGAGTGTGTGAATTGAAGTCGCTTTCAACAATCTATATCAGTCATATAACAATGTTTGTGTCCTATTCCATTTACACCAGGAAACACAAGTGAACTAAGCGCTGATCACCACAGTCCTCTATTTCGACTCTTTAATCCTGCGACTTTGACACCCATTGCCGGTTGATAACAGGGGCTGTACTTGTTGAATGTGTTGTTCAGAAAGCTGAAATGAATAAATAAACATCATTAGAAGGCTGAATACTTTTGCAGCCTGTCCGATGGCAAGTGACTGTGTGATTTCAATGCCCATTGTATTAATAATGAAGGTATTTTCTACAATAGTTAAGCTATAATAACTATTATCACAATAATTAATTCCTGAATATCTTCTATCTAAATAGAATAATGTGAATGCACTATGATATCTCATGAACATACCTACGAAGTAGGGTTTGATATGATTTGAGAGTGAACTCGAGAGATGACTTGGGGGCCCTATGTGCTACCGTGAGAGAATGTATATAGCAGTCTCTAATTGACAGTGGGTACTATTAACTTCCCCATCTGGTCACCGCTGGTGAGTCATTAGCATGGGAAGTATTATCGCCCTTAGTCCCTATTACCATGGACACTTATCAGTCCAGCAGTGCAGCATAATGTCACCCATCCAAGTCTTGACCGGCTCAAAGTCGCTTAACTTCTGTGATTTTACGAGAACCAGTGTGTCCAACGTGATATGCCATATCAGGGAACCTTCAAAAGTCCCAGTGAAACATACATCCAAGGGTTCCCGATGAGCATGACCATGCACTCGCTGAGCCATCAATAAATACTAAAACAAGAGCACAGTCTGAGCTCAAAATACACCCGAAAAACATATCAGTCTGAACAGGTGAAACAGTGTATGGATTTACATGTGATAGTTAATGGTGACACATCGTCTCCCCCTAATGCACCTACCTACCAAACTTCAGACACGAGTGAAACCACGTTTAGAATCGCCGAGATAAAGAGGGTGTGTCTTGTCGCCATGGAAATGGCCCACATCAGCGAAAAATGTCTCTCCCGAATGCACCTACCTACAAAACTTCAGATCAGTAGCTTGAAATGTGTGCGATATATAGTCCGGACACGAGAGAAACTACCTTTACAATGACTGAGATAAAGAGGGTGTGTCTGATTGTCATGGAAACAGCCCACATGAGCGAAAGCAAAACATGACACGTCTCTCCCTAATGCACCTACCTACCAAACTTCAGATCAGTAGCTTGAAAAGTGTGCGATATATAGTTCGGACATGAAACTACCTTTACAATGGCTGAGATAAAGAGGGTGTGTCTGGTTGCCATGGAAATGGCCCACATGAGCGAAAGCAACGCATGACATATCGTCTCTCCCTGATGCACCTATCTGTCAATCTTCAGATCAGTAGCTTGAAAACTGTGCGATATACAGCCCGGAAACGAGAAACTACCTTTGCAGTAGCTGAGATAAAGAGGGTGTGTCTGATTGCCATGGAAACAGCCCACATGCAGGTCTCAATTTAACATGTTTAAGGAGTGCTGATGGTAACCACTCAACAGGTTACCATGAATTCTACACTGGTAACCTGTGGGAACCTATTGCATAATTATTAACCTAATGTCATATTATTAGTCAAAATTATGGGGACCTGAAAATAGGTTACTACTATTTTTCATATGGCAACCTCCAGGCAACCTGAAAACAGATTACCACCTTAAATTGAGGCCTGCACATGAGCGAAGGCAACGCATGACACGTCATCTCCCCCTAATGCACCTACCTACCAAACGCGGGGTCTGTAGTTTGAAAAGTGCGCGATATCCAGCCCAGACACAAAATGGACGGATGGACAGCGCCGTCCCATAACACGTCTGCTTTTACACAAGCGGGCATATAAAAATAGTTATCAATCAAATTTTCATCAGAAATGAGTCAGCTCAGAACTTGCTGGTAACAATGCCCTAATGCATGTTCATGCCAAAAATTAAGGTTCTAATGTGAACGGTTCTCCTTGTTTTGGATAAAATAACTCACTTACTCACTCATTTACCGGGCAATTTCAAAATGGTAGCCTACTTCGTAGAAAAATTCTAATGTACCTGACATTCAACCGTTGCCCTGAAACTTAGTATAGAGTTCAGATAGTGATTTTGCTCACCCTTTATTGCCCCAGTGATGTAACCGTTCAGCACCAGTAGTTTCCCCATAGCAAGGTCTTCAAATGAGAAGAGCGTGTTCATCAAATATCTCGCTGCTGGTCTTCCATCGCTCTAAGCAGAGGTGTTCGTCTCTGTTGACTGTTTCAGTCTTCTAGAAGGTGCACTCACATAGTGACTTGTTCATTGCCTGGTGATACTGGTATACGAATACACCACTTCCACGTGACAGCTCAACCATCTGAAACAGAGTATAAACATTTCAATGAAAGAGTGGTATAAAGTACACCTCCATAAAACATGTACCAATGTACAAAATCACAGGATACAGGCCTTGCTGATTTGTTAATTAATTATTAATAGTATTCCAAAACCAGCATAGCAGACAGTTGTAGCGTCGGACAAAGGAAAGAAACAAATCTCATCGCCTATAAAGCGTATGTTGATTTCCCACACCTAAACGGTGCGTTGATCAGTTCCTTCACCTATAAAGTGAATACTGAACGAAAAGACCTATCCGGCGATGAATGGTTCTGTTCACCTATAAAGTGAATACTGAACGAAATCACCTAGACGGTGCATGCCCACCTACCATAAATTGGTGCAGGCTCTGATATTATGCAGATGCATTAAACTTTAATATATGGAATGAGACACCTATATCGTGCGTGCCCACCTACCATAAATTGGTGCAGGCTCTATTAATATGCAGATGCTGTCAACTTTATTATACGGTACCAAATGAGACAACTTCACGAAACATGCATGCCCACCTACCATGACTTAAAAATTGGTGCAGGCTTTAATTCTGTCACCGGAACGGTACATTCCAGTTCAAATTCTGATAGTCAAGGAAAAGGTTCCTGCAAATATGTATGTGCAAAGAATTATTCTACCATTATACTAAACCGCACCCCCTGATGAGAACCCGCGGATATCACAATGATATAAAGAGGTTCGAAACACTGAATGCAGAATTACTGAAGTCACATATTATGAAATCACATTTTTCGCCACACGTTCTAGTGTTCGTCTGTCTGCATGGTGTCGGGTTGATCTGTCTCCAGCAACGGTTATGTTAACCACGTACACTCCTAAAAGGAGTTTGGTGTTAGATACTGATTTAGTACTAAGAGACGATGAGATTCCAGAAATATGGGATGAACCAGAATACACACCTAAAAGGTGTTTGGCGGTTTTACATACAGCTTTATTACCAAGTAGACAGCGAGATTCCTGGAATATATACAACATAAGATAATATGCCGATACAATGTTCCAGTTTTACGATCCTAATATCGTGAATCAGGCAAAGCTCCGGGAGGCTGTAGGTGTGTTTACGGTCAAATTACTTACCACTTGGGTTGATCTGTCTCCAGCAACGGTTATGTTAACTACGCACACTCCTAAAAGGAGTTTGGTGTGAGATACTGATTTATTACTAAGAGACGATGAGATTCCAGAAATATGCGATGAACCAGAATACACACCTAAAAGGTGTTTGGCGGTTTTACCTACAGCTTTATTACTAAGAGACGGTGAGATTCCAGAAATATACAACGTCAGATAATATGCCGCTACAATGTTCCAGCTTTACGATCCTAATATCGTGAATCAGGCAAAGCTTCGGGAGGCTGTAGGTGTGTTTACGGTCAACACTTTTACACCAAATTTGAGAAAGATCCATACAGTACTTCCTGAGAAATGACGATAAAGTTTCATGGGGAAATCCAAGGTGGCTGCCTGGTGGCCATATTGGATTTTCGAATCGGACCAGAAAAGGCATCTTGCACAACCAGACCCCAAGGGGAACCTGTGTACCAAATTTGAGAAAGATCCATGCAGTAGTTCCTGAGAAATCGTGATAATGTTTCATGGGGAAATCAAAGATGGCTGCCTGGTGGCCATATTGGTTTTTCAAATCGGACCGAAAAAGATATCTTGCACAACTAGACCCTAAGGGGAACCTGTGTACCAAATTTGAGAAAAATCCATACAGTACTTCCTGAGAAATGACGATAAAGTTTCATGGAGAAATCCAA
>JAVTVY010034139.1:0-14151 GCA_036873755.1 Hanleya hanleyi
ATTCCGTTTACTCGAACGGAAAAAATCCGTCCCCAGGGAATCAAGGGAATATTCCGTTATTGTAACGGATTCTTATTTTTTAACGGATTCAACGGATTTTATTATCGGAAAAGTCCGTCCCCAGGGAATCGAGGGAATATTCCGTTATTGTAACGGATTCTTATTTTTTAACGGATTGAACGGATTTTATTATCCGTTAAATTTAACGTAAAAGTCCGTTCCCAGGGAAACAAGGGAATATTCCGTTATTGTAACGGATTCTTATTTTTTAACGGATTCAACGGATTTTATTATCCGTTAAATTTAACGGAAAATTCCGTCCATAGGTAATCAAGGGAACAGTCAGTTAATATAATGCAAAAAACATGTACAAAGACACAATAAACATACTCGACATAATATTATCATATATTTTGATTAGACGGACTATCCATTTTACGGATAAATGAGAAGACACACTGTAAATTTGGCGTTTAGATCCTAAACATAAATCTAAACACAAATTTTGTCCATAGTTTTTGACACGTTTAAATTCCAACATGTTTAGAAATATTGTGCTTAGACCGTAAACACATAGCTAAACATGTTTAGAAAGTTTGTATTTAGAGCCTAAACACAAGCTAAACATGTTTAGCAATATTGTGTTTAGACCCTAAACACAATGCTAACATGTTTAGGATTATTGTGTTTAGATCCTAAACACAAAGCTAAACATGTTTAGGAATGTTGTGTTTAGACCATAAACACAAAGCTAAACACGTTTAGAAATATTGTGCTTAGAGCCTAAACACATAGCTAAACATGTTTAGGAAGATTGTGATTAGACCATAATCACAAAGCTGAACATGTTTAGGAATATTGTGTTTAGAATCTAGACACAAAGTTAAACATAACCCTAAACAGAAAACTAGACACAAAATTTGTCCGCTTTTTTTAACATGTTTAAATGCACACATGTTTAAATTCATTACATGTCATGGATTTAAACACACATTTTGTGTCCTGTCTGTGAACATGTTTCAGTACAAAAATATTCTCCCTGCATGCTGGTTTGCTGTGTAATACACTCGGACTCAAGAATTGTATGTCGGAAGTGAACTGGCCTTCATTCTGATGTCAACGGTGGTATATTCCCAATATGACTTTCGATGCCTGCTGATATGTGATATCCAATAGAAACACCATACATTTCACAAATCAGATGATGAGTATCCAGGAACAGCAAAACACAAATTGATGGAGAGAAAATAGCTGCAATCTGATGAATTCACAATTTTGCATGGACTACAAGTTGTAAGATATAGGTGTTGTTGCTTATTCCTAGATATTCACAATCCTCAATGAAAAAATCTAACAATAAATGAAAGGAATAATAGTAAAGTTCTCAGTTAGTTGACTTTTATTGTCAATTAGTGCACTGATACCATGATCATCACCATGATCACACCCGCGCCACTGATATTGGAATTTCGTGAAATGAACTTTCATCGTAACAAGAACGGAAGCTCAAGCGATCCCAAGATCATATGCTCATGAACAAACATAGTGAGCTAGCAATGTGGTTACTCCTCAGATGGAAAAAGTGGCCACACAATAGGAAAATGCATGTCCTTTCCGTGGTGTCAGAATGCCCCCGAAATCATGGAATGCACATGGGCAAAAATTATGTACATTCAAAGTACTGAATAAATCTATATAGACAGTGTACCTTCATTCAAGAATTGTATTGGGTTCCAAGTTCTATAAGGAAAGTTCCAATCGATTTCAGGTGTATGTTGTAGCCAAAAATTCAACAAAAGTTAATACTTCATTTAAACTTAGGAACAAGAGCTGCATGGCATTCGTGATTTCACTTCCAGCTGATATTTCCAACACTGAAACTGTTGTTGACAGTTCGGCCATCTGTGAGGGTGATTAATATCAACGACTCTGGCTCCTCAGGCTCTTGGTATTGAAGTCCCACTTGACTCTTTCAGCTGTGAAACAACAGAGAAGCAACATTAATAAAAATCCGAGTGACAGAAATCCCCAAAGATTGACAATTGTAATTTGACCCCAGGATGTGAATGGGTATGAATGATGGTGCCCCCCCCCGGTGGTCAGACTGTCATAAACATGAAGCTGCGCTATCCTATCGAAACCCCTCGGCTCTGAACCCCAGCTATTATAATGTAAGGGTGTCTCTACCAATTGATTGGCGTGTGGGAAGAAATATTTACCCCTGGTATTGTTAGTCTACTTTCTTTGAAAAAAAAAAAAGTTTTCCTCCCCTTAAATTAATTTGTTTCTGGAATAAATTGAAAGAGCTGTGTCGATGTCTCACCAAAACAACAGTACACACGGCAGATAAATACAGCACATGTATACTAAATGGCACATGTATGTCATTTTCAAAACAGATTTGCAAGCATTCTTCGCATTGTCTAAGAGAATAAATCAATAAATCAGTCATCCAATCAATAAATAAATGTGATAGTATACTAACATGATATAGAAATAATATGCAAACTTAACATAGGAATTAGTGGATTTTATTAGACAAGGGGCATAACTCTGCAAAATACTTTCTGACACGACTCATTTTCGATAGGCATCTAGTTCAGGTCAAGAGAAACAACTGTATCACGTTAGGATGTTGTATATGGAACGGTTCTGAAATTATCACAATAACAAATCATAAATGGATTTTTATTTGTAAAAAGGGGCATAACTCTGCAAAATATTGTCCGAGATGACTCATTTTCGATAGGCTTCTGATTTACGTGAAGATAAATAGATGTAACAAGTTTGGTTGCCATGCATGAAACGGTTCTGTAGATATCGCGGTAACGGACGGACGGACGGACGTACGGACAGCTGTACATGATGACGACAATACCCCTAGGCCAAAGTTACCGGTAAGTTTTTTTAGAATTTATTTTATGTTCCAGACAGACCCAATATCAGTGTAGTCCTTTCCGGCCTCTCAGGCTGAATGTTATCCTGACACAGGGACCCCAGCCTTTGATCTATCCTCTTAAAACTAAGTCCAAATTAGTAAGCAACAAGTTACAATTTTCAAACTGACCCGGCTCAGGAGTCGAAATATTAAAATTAATTTAACAGTCACACGAGACAACAGATCAAAAAGTGTACCCATCACCTTTAAGAATTACCTGAACAAGCGGTCGTTAAAATTGTCGAGTACATGTAATTCACAATTAACGACAAAGCAGCTACACGTTACCAATAAATTAATGACACCTTGTTGCCATGCACTAATTTGCAGCTGTTTGAATGAATTTTGTCAAAGATATATTTTGAACACCAAAATAAAAATAAAAAAATTATTGGCTACCTGTCACTGGAGACAGGCATTTTATTTGTCTACCTGTCTTTTTATAAAATTACCTGTCAGGGGGAGGCAGACATGAGTAAATTTTGACTCCTGCGGCGGCTTGAGATTGAACCCAAAACACATGGCTTGTAGGGCAGATGTTCTTATTCATTAGGCCATCACAATTGACCAGATTAACAGTTAACAACAGAAGACAGTAATCCTACAAGGGTAACACACCGGTTCTTGTCGAATCACCGAATTGTTAAGCTCGGTCAATACTTGGACAGGATGCTGTACTGGCTGGACTGATCAGTGTCCAGGGTAATAGGAACTGTGAGCACTCTCGTGTTATGGTACATGTAGGCACAGTTGTGATAGGACTGAAACAAGGGTACCTAATTTAAATTACACTATATTAAAGGCACAGGCCTCAATTTAAGGTGGTAACCTGTTTTCGGGTTGCCTGGAGGTTGCCATATGAAAAATAGTGGTAACCTATTTTCTGGTCCCCATAATTTTGACTGATAATTGACAATAGGTTAATAATTATGCAATAGGTTACCATAGGTTACCAATGTAGATTTCATGGTAACCTGTTGAGAGGTTATCATCAGCACTCCTTAAATTGAGGACTGCGGCAATCACAGATTGAGAGTTTTACATCTCAACTGGTGAAATGGGATATGAAATGCACTCAATGATCCAGAGAAATGATTCTCAACAGAGAATAGATGAAGTGACCTTTTGTATAGAAATTATTTAGGCCGTTGTCAGTTAATGGGTTGTTTAGCATGACCTCCTGTCAAAACATACATGCTAGATGCTATAATTATTAATTATTGAAGGCAAATTTTCTACCATGGACTCATTCCATATCAAATCAAAATAATCTCCCATTAGCCTGTTCCATAAAGCAAATCAACAGGACAATGTGTATAAGTATTCTCTAAAGAGACATTTTAAGTTTGCTTTAATTTAATTGAAACATTCTGTAAATAATTATGGTAGATAGTAAAACTCAAATGCACACAGTGTCATGATTGTGTGAACAGAAATCAAGGGAAACAACTCTTACTTCAATGTGACTACTATAAAAGATATCTTGCACGATTTTGTAAATTGATGAATCTGAATACTTCTAGTGAGTAGCTTGTCCTTGAGGGGGGGGGTTATATATGCATACTATATTTCGCTTAGTATTCCGCAGATATATTGAAATAAGAAATATATTGGTGTTAGACGTTACATTTGATCTTTATATATATAATTTTCTACCCTAACACCCAGCCATGTGGGCATTGTAAGGGTACATTGTAAAACCGTAGCCAGAAGAATGAATGAATAAATGCCCAGTGGCTTGTTCCAGGGCTTCAACGTCAGGAGTCCCCTCTTATTGAAATCTTCTTTATTTCTTTTTCACTGACTGAAGATAGGGATTCTCTGTCCAAGGCAACGAATTTTGTATGTCCATCGTCCTTAACTTAAGCTTACGAGAATTTTGACGCGCACGTCGACAGCATGTGTTGTAGTTGTTGTTGTGGGGACTGAAGAGGTGAAGCGCTCGACCACTTCGCTCAAAAGCGTTTCATCAGAGAAATGGATGGTTAAATTAGGCACGATGTACCGACTGGTTGATGAGGAAACAACTGATCCATCATGATGACTTTGGTACATAACCGTCTAAACTGCCGGAGTTCTAACTTTACTGCAACGTGCTCGACACGTGGGAATCCCCGCTAGAGATGCATGCCGGGATAACGACTTCGCCTCGTTTTGAGAGGGTTTCCCTCAAGAATGTGAACCAAAATGGCGAATTTTGATCGCCTCCGCGGTTGACAGCACGGTCAGCTCATTCGTTTTCATGGATTTGCTTACTTATTTTTTTACGGCCAATAATTACTGATAATTAAAATATATGCGGCATTATTGATCTCCAAAATATTGATGCGGGCGGGTCATGCGAAACAACCTATCAACTGCCTTAGGGCATAGTACTGCAGGGGACGAAAATGAATGTATTATGTCTGCTATCTTCTGATGAGCTCTTCCCTGCCCACAATTAGGCTTTTTTCTTTAAATTTTGTACCAATACATACTTGGAAGTCACTGAGTCATTGTCTGTTTTCCTCAACATTGAAAGAAAAAGCATGGTTTGACAATCAACAACTTGCCCAGGTGGAGTTAAGAGTTTTATGGTTCTTTATAGCTGCATGGGCAAGCTATACAAAGAACTGAAAGACAAGGAACGCCAGTATTTTTAACTCCAAATGAATAAGGTTCTTTGGGGATCTAAAGTTATAAATCAAACAAAAGAAGTTGAGATTTCTCATTAACAGTACTTACATCCTTTCTGCAAATAAAATCTGTAGTGATGCAGGAACTCTTCTGTTCGAGTGAGGTGTTCCAGTACAGCGTAGCTTTTCATTCTGGCATCTTCCTTCTATAAACATATTAATATATTATATAAATAGGCATACATGTATCATATTGTGTGTCATATTACCAGTATTGTTTGATTACAATCATGTGAATGTACAAGGGAGTATGAAACACCATTACTGTATTCGATGGATTATTAATATATGTAATTCAAGCTTTCCAAATATATATGGCATAAAACTGTAAAACAGAAATGTCAAAAAGGGTTGTCACTTTCACTGACCCAGAACACATCCTTCGTGATTATATCTCCCATACATTTATAAAGAACAGAGATTATAGACCTATACTTGTTTATACATGCATTTGAAGTTTTGATAAATCATATGAAATATTTTCACAAAATACATATACCGTTACTCTAACACTAATTACAGTGGGATTTAAAAGTTGCCAACAAGAGGCAAGAGGTGCACTTGAATGGCTGTTGGTAAATTTGAGTAAGAATTAGGCCCCCCCTCAGCCCCACAACCCACCCCACTCCGAGATGTTTGAATCCCCTGTATGCTCTGACGCACCCCCCCCCCCTTCCCCCCAACAAACTGAGTTATTACTTTGTGGATCGCCTACTCAGGAAATCATATATTTACAAACCTTCAACAGAAGCCTGTGGCAGAAGGAAAACCGGCACTTTTCAGTTTGATCTGTAATATCAACATAGAGACACCCCATAGTCTATCCACAGGTACAGAGGAGTCTTCTAAGTTCTAGTCAAAATCCTGAAAATAGTTGCATGCAGGCAGTTTTACTATAGTGAGTAGTTTGTCATTGACAGAGCGAACAAATTCATTCTGACCCCCTCGACCAGCACTGCAACTTTGTAAGAATTTTGGCAGAATGTGACCACGGTCCACAGTGTCCTTATTCCTATGAATTGGGCTCTCATTACGGCAAAAAAAGAGAACTGTTGACATTAGAACCTTGATTTTTGGCATGAAGGTGCATTAGGGGACTGTTACCAGCAAGTTCTGAGCTGACCTACTCTTGATGGCAATTTAAAATCACTGCTGATTCTGACTTGGGCAGTTCCCAACTTAATATAGGCAGGATTGGGGGTTGGGGAGAGGGATTTCCAAGAGTTTAGCTGGCGTCCTAATGCCTACTCTTCGTACATGTCGTAGGTCCTGTGATATTAGTCACACTGCCAGGTAAGAAAATGAACAGAGCAAATTGAAAAAGTTAATACCTGTACCATAGTACTAAACTATTTCAAACTGTTAAACTAATTCGCCACTATCTGTTAGAAAGTTCGCAAGACGGTACATCTTCGCATAATTTATGACCTACCCCAAGGTTCTTAGCGTGACATGTACATGATCAGGTCAGGGCATTTGCATTGAAGATCAACCATTGAAACGCGGAAAACAACGAATTACGTCAATTATACCGTATTTTCCCCTGCATGTTGTCTGATCGTACTATTCTTGTTTATCTGATGATGCTAAACAATAATGATCTTGTGAACTTTGGGATAGGTCATAAAATTTCTGAAGATGTACCATTTTGCAGAAAGTTCACCGAAGCTTCTTTATACCAAGGTTCTTATAAAACTACCTTTATTTATCTCCAGTACAGAAGAGCAGCTACGGGTAATAACTCAGTGCCTGAAAAGCATAAACTACATGTGTACTGGGAAAAAAATGTGTACGGTACAGGGAAATCCAACAAATCAAGTGTACCGGTCACCACCATGGTTTGTCTGTCCTTGGGTGTCTTCGTAGATATTTCTGATGTTAATAAAAATATAAATATCTTTCTTTTTTTCCGGAATATAATTATTTCCAAAATTTTCATACAACACAATGACAGTGCCCACATTTGGGCCATTACATGCCGAATGAACAATGCATTTATGAATGGCAATGAAGCAAAGACTACGGTCAAATAAAAAATACCTCCCCCCCCAACCACCTCACCACCGCAATTGATGTTAATATAAATATTTTTTCTTTTCCCGAATATAACTATTTCCCAAATTTTCATACACAATGATGAGCAATGACAGTGCCCACATCTGAACAATTACACATGCCGAATGAACAATACATTTATAAAAGACAATGAAGCAAAAACTACGATGAAATACGCCCCCCCCCCCCCCCCACCACCCCAACGTCATCAGTCATCCCAAGTCTAGTCCGACACGCAGCCCCTACAAGATATTTTATAATACTGATTTCTATTGAATGTAGGGTCTGCCAGTTTAACCGGCAAAATCTTCTAGCTGTCGGACCGTCCCCGAACGTGGAGGATGTAGCGGTAGTGAGTTTAAACATGGCGGAAAATTTGTCTTCTCGGTTCAGGAAAGCTGTGAAAATGCTCGAATAAACTACCCACGGAAATTTCAGAACGGATTCCAAGTCCGAGATTTAACTTAAAAGGTGGGTTTCATTATTATGAGTCAAGAAAATGGCGTATAAAATATCATTTTTTGACTGCTGGACATTTCGGGCCGGCAGCTAAGTCGATTTTGCCGGTTAAACGGGCAGACCCTACATAGAAATCAGTTTATAAAATATCTTGTAGGGGCTGCAATCGGACTATTCCAAGTCATGATGCGACACCATACACTACTGTCTGTCCCAGATAATATATTCCGAGACGTTTTCGGCGATTTTCGGAGACAATTTATCGTAAAGCATTGAAACTTCACACAGTATATTAACTAACAAATACTAACTTTTCCCCCATGTTTCATTAAAATCTGTTGGTAATTGACGAAAATCACCAATACCTACCATGTTATTTTGGGGCTATACCATGACGTTGATCTGCCAATGTTATAACATGCAGGCTTGACGTCATGACGTCGTAAAATAACCTACAAATCTCCCATCTAATTCTTGTTTTCGCGATTTGTTGAGAACTACTGGAAGGATTTTCTTGATACTTTGGAATAAAATTGGTATTTTTTAGTTTATCTCTTGTGTGAAGTTTCAATATCCTCCAATCAATTGTCTCCGAAATATCGCCGTAAACGTCTCGGATATATCATCTGGGACAGACAGTAGTTAAATGCATCAAGGCAACACACCTCCCCCATTCAAATGTATTTGAATGCTTTTATGCGTATTTTCACATACTTTAGGACAAGCAGCTAACGAATGAAGTCATAAACACTGCCTAAGGTGGGTTCACGGGAACAGCAACGGATTATTCCGTCAGGGCAATACAACAACGGAATATTCACCTACATTAACGAATTATTTCCGTTAATAGGATGGATTAATCCGTTGAAACTACCGAACGGATAATACGTTGTTGTAACGGATTATTCCGTCATGAGAATACAGCAACGGAATATTCCGTTGATGTAACGGATGAGTCCGTCAGTGCAATACAACAACGGAAGATTCCCTTACTATAACGTACTATTTCCGTTTATACAACGGATTAGTCCGTTAAAACTACCTAACGGATAGTAATACGTTAAATTTTAACGGATTATTATTTTGAGTGTAACGACATAGATCTTGCACGCTATGCTTGTATTTTGCTATCAGCATGCGAGATGTATCGCCAAATTTGAGAAACTTCAAGTGGAGGCGCTTGGTGATATAGCCCTGTTTTATGAGTTTCTGCAATAATATCTTGTGACATTGATTAAGATAGTCATATTTAACACAGGATCTAGCAAATGCTACACGGCGAGATATGTATGCGCCATATCCGTTCCCTACTGCCCAGATAGAGATAGTTTACGATGTCGAAATTGTAATCATCTCTTTTGTCGTAAAGTCGACGACAGAGAAGGCCCACTTCAGTTTGTATAGATATATAATAAGATGTGGCGTTAGTGAAGGTGGATATATATCCTTCACTGCATCATTCATATAGCGATGATAGAGCATTTGCTGATTGAGAAGTAAGGGGCTTTGAAATTATGTTTTTGAAAGCGTCTGCATATAGTCGTATTCATAAGAGAACAGATATAGGTTAGCCAAAAGGGGTGCACAATTAGTAACCATTGGAATACCTATATGCTATTGATATATTGTATTGCCAAAGGTGATGGTACGATAAGGCGGGATTTTGGCCTATACGTGGTGCGGTTGAAATCGAAAAAATAAAATGTCCTAAAAATACGTAGGTTTTAATGTAACGGCAAGAGAAAATATAAGTACACAATATGTGAAAGTTTTAGCGCGATTGCGTTATGATTATAGTTATCACATGAAACTGAAATCCACAGCTTGTGCTATTTTGTGAAAAAGGGTCTAAATCGAGTCCTTCAGACACTCATTTAGACGCGAAGGACCCCTTGAACCAGAACGCCATTTAATCGGGTGTTGTGTGCTGACATTGTATTCCCACTGCTGGAAGATCATTTTGATCCAAGGGGTCCTTCATACTAAAAAATGAAAAGTTATGATTCATAAAGTTTGAAGTTTTCGTAAGTAGATTAAAGTGACAAAATAGCCTGTTACAGTTGTTCGTATGTCGTGGTGTAGTGGATACGCACTTTGGATCACAAGCGTTTCGAAATTTTCTTTTACCGAGTTCGAATCCCAGGAGGTCAACATGTGTGACGTCGACAAGTTATTTCAATCTTTCTCATTTTTGTAAAAAAAAAATTGCATTCAGTATATCTGAAATAAGATTTTAGGCTATCATTATGAACCAATTAAACGTAAAATAAATATTGTTTACCGATGACACGATACCGTGTGAACGTTACGGGCCAGTCAAACGTTGAAATCGAACAATCAGTCGCTACCCGTTACAACGGCAATATATTCGCCTAAATTGTGTATTTATTCTTCAATATGTGCATGTAAAATCGACTGCAACGTGGTGAAATAATAACGTGCATCGTGGTGAAATAATAACGTCTTGGTACCGAACATATGTGAAGCTATCGCGGTTCACCGTAACATTCAGTCCGTTGATTGACAGGTGTTGCCGCCGACGAAAAGTTGTACATTGCATTGTGATTGACAGATGGAGAGAAGAAATGTACATTCCTATGCGTCGGCTGGCTGTAGGCAAAAACCCCGCATTACAATACCATCTCCTTTCACATAGCTAAATAATATAGCCCTCAAGAGTAGGTCCGCCCCAGTCACCTCCAGCGAGGGTATTTAGATAATTTTATTACGAATCACCCACCTCTGAACCTGCCGTACATCTAAACTCTATCCCCTCCTGCGCACTATTTCAAAATCTTGCACACTGTTGTGAAATATTAACGAATATATCGCCGTCTGAATTTTCCAGTCGGAAACTTCTAGCTCTCTGCGCGCCATGTTGGTGACGTCACTCTATACGGTTAACATGGCGCGTTTAAAGTGGAAGTCGTCTGGGAAATTCAGACGGCGATATATTCGTTACTATTTCACAATAGTGCTCAAGATTTTAAAACAGTGCGCAGGAGGGGATAGAGATTAGATGTACGGCAGTTTCAGAGGTGGGTGATTCGTAATAAAATTATCTAAAACCCTCACTGGAGGTGACTGGGGCCGACCTATAGCCCTCATACTCTTGAGGGCTATATATTATTTAGCTACTTTCACATAGATATTATTAACGAGAAATTCAAGCAACTCAATGATTTATGGCTTCTGACATTAATATATCGGCGATCAGTTTTCTTGAACACCGATACTATTAATGAACTAAGACATCAAGTTCTTCCGGGAGACATTTTGAGTTTTTTAATATCCACATATATTCAGTGCCAGAATTCCCAGATAGAGTGGCGCAATACCTTTCCCAGAACGCCCCAGCACAGAGAACATTAACAGTATAGTTGATATGTGATACGTTTAGAGATTCACGGGATTGATCTCATTATTGAGTGTATACCGCTAGACCAGCAAGAACGCGTAATAATACAGATTTGGAGTCTAAATGTACTTTTGCACGTTTGGTCGAATGATATGTTTGAGGTTACGGCAAATGAGTTTATTAGCTGCAATTCAGGAAGTCCACATCACATCAAACGGAGACGCCAGTAGTAATGTAAGGACGGATAAAGCCAGGTTTTCCAGGGAGGTAACTCTTGATGCCCTTGATTCCAGGTTGAAGTATAGGAAGCGCCCATGCACGCCTTTGACCTCTGTGGCGCATGTGGCGCCAGGTGGCGGCTACGTGGCGGTCACGTGGAGGTCAAAAGTAGTTCCGGCAACCTTTAACCTTTGTATTCCTCCGCGGTCTGGCGGTGATGCCGTCACTTCCGCGGACAGAAAGTAGTCCCATGTCAACCAAGTGACTTCCAATGTTAATGTATACGGGGAATGCCTAAAAAGAGTATGGGAATAGACGTTTTGTGACCGGGGTGGGTCCCTAGTGGACCGATTGGGTCGAGTGAGGTGTCAAAGTGAAGCGCTCCTCGAGGGCCATTCAGTCATGGGTGGGTGCATGTAAAATTAGGATTTTTTCCCGAAAATATAAAAAGCGAAACACGGACTTTTACCCCTAAAATAGGGGAAAACCCCTATCAACACTAGACAAAAGGGCTAATATCGGTCCCCGGGCTTATCGGAGCCTGCCTATCAAGTGATCGGGGTGGGTGCATGTAAAATTAGGATTTCTTTCCGAAAATATAAAAAGCGGAACACGGAGTCGTACAAGGGAAAACCCCTATCAACTCTAGCCAAAAGGGTTAATATCGGTCCCCGGGCTTATCGGGGCCTGCCTATCAAGTCAATGGGCTGGGTGCATGTAAAGTTAGGATTTTTTCCGAAAATATAAAAAGCGGAACACGGACTTTACCCCTACAATAGGGGTCTGTATTATACAATATAAGGGAAAATGCCTGTATGGGTATAGCTCCATACTGGCTATATGGGGGGAGGGGTGGTCAAATTTTTTTGTGGGTGTTACTATGGGTTGTGGGGTCTCGTTTTTCTCACGTGCTATAAAAAAGAAGCGGCCAGGCCGCTTCATCAGACACTCTGTCAACCACCAAGATGTTCACTTGTACTACGTGCTCGAAATCATTGACTCGTCTGAACGACTTGCGCCGCCATGAGGCTACCAAGCACGAAGGAACCGCCCGGTATAGCTGTACGATATGTACACTGTCGTTCCAGCGCCCGGATCATTTACAGCACCATGAACGTTCAATTCATGGGCCACCCAAGCATTTATGCGAGGAATGTTGTCGGCTTTTCAAACTGACCAGTCAGTTGCTGAGACACCAGCGCACACGACACCCTGTTCCGCAGTCACGTTTGCAGGTAGAGGAGCCCGTAGACACCAGTATTGAGACAGCGGGAACTCCCACCCATCGCACGAGGGCCGATGATGCTGATGTCGCCCTAATTCAACAGTCAAATTCCGACGACAAGACCTTGGGCCAGATTTTGTACGACGTGGAGGGCAAAGTACACTTCGTGGATGAACCCATAAATGTTCCTAGCGATCTGTTACACGAAGACCATCCAATGAGTGACATCTATCGGCGCCATTGGCCCTTGATCCGGCACTGTTTCTACCGTCATCGCCCTATTTAAGATATCTACAATTTCCGACTGACCGACCTCGCCCGTCTACGCAGCTACGTGGAAGCCATCTTCAACGATCAAACTACGGCCTTCAAGTTGAATCTGGCGTTTGGTTATGCGCTGCAGCATAAGGACACAGACCAAGCCCGATATTTTTACCCGAGCAGTAACATCCGGGTATTTGACCAACCGTTTACCATCATTAACCGGGCGTCGCTAGAGGCGATGCTGGAGAAACTGAAGACCGTGGATCCCTTGGAATGGGCCCAACAACAACACCCCAACACACAATGGGTCGTAGAGAGGGTGACCAATGTCACGTTTTTCGTTACCAAGCTGACCGACCACCCCCATCGGCTGAATGCGTCACTCATGCACTGATGAATACCATAACATGCCGTACATACTCTATATGTCTACATGCTGATGCTAATAAAACGTGTATTACGCAATGTGCCTGTTGTTGTTCATGTCTCTTGGTTGTGTTTATATTGAATGGGTCTGAGCATATTGATGCGATGAGAGGAAGTTTTCGAAGAGAACGTAATTCTACATTGTGCACGAATGGACACAAACACAAACACACAAACGCGCGCAATGGGGCTCATGAAAAACACGGATGTAAGATGAGGACACGGATGTAAAACCACAGTACCCGGATGGAAGACGGAGGAACGATGGGAAAACCTACTTGGAAATCCGGATGTTGACAAGATCCCGGATGTAAAATCCACTGCCCACACACACACACACACACACACACACACACACACACACACACACACGCGCGCAATGCGGCTCAGTCGTACGCCAGTACAGCTCGGCCCTCGACTTGGGGATAGTTGAACTGAACTGAGTGTGCTAAAAATAGATCACCAGCTAGCGTGCTATAAAAGTGAAGCGGCCTGGCCGTTTCATCAGACACTCTGTCAACCACCAAGATGT
>JAVTVY010034140.1:0-13824 GCA_036873755.1 Hanleya hanleyi
GAACAGATTCTGCACAATGTAGATGATGCTGAGCCGTCGATGGTGGCTGCCTTTGGTAAAGAGTTGGGTGACCCTCGCATCCGTCTCCGCCATGAGATCATCCACAACCACCAAGGTGTCGGGTTCCAAATCGGCCAGGTTGGGTAGGCCTTCCACGAACGTGATGTGGGGCATTGCTGCATATGCTTCCTGCCATTCTCCGTAACACCACACGACTCGGGCAATGGGTGGGGTGATCATGCTGTCGGCGTGTTGAAGGAGCTTCCTGACGAAGTGCGTTTTGCCGGAACCCGTCGGTCCTGCGATGACGCAAGTGAAGGGATGCTGCCACCGAGGGTCCATGATTTTAGGTGTATCCGCTGTCGTGGTAACCCGCTCTTGTAAATTTGGTACGAGTGAACTGGAGTGGTGGTGGTGGGTACAACGTCGGTCGTCGTTGTCTGTTCACTGCGAGTGATGATGGTGGTGGGAACAACGTTGGTCGTCGTTGTCTGTTCACTGTGAGGGATGAAATCCGGTGGGTTTTCAGACGTAGTGGGTGTACTTGGTGTAGGTGTTGACTGTATACTCGGTGTGGAGCTCGTTGTGGCTTGTACACGTGGTGTGGTGATGACTGGGCTCGATACGGGGTTGACTGGTGCTTTCTGTAGACCGGTTTCACTGATGGCTGGTGTTCTCAGTTGGTTAAGTAACGTGCTGACATAGGCTACGTCGTAAAACACACCTCCGTACAACACACTCAGCAGGGTTAGCAATATCACCACAAAGCCCATTTGCGCTTTGCGCGTTTTGGGAGACGCTGTGTCCAGAGGCAGGTGCTGCTTGTCTATAGCACCGTGGTCGGACGTGGAATGAAGAATGACGGTAGTGGTGTCTGGCTTTATAGTCGTTTCACCTGGTTGGCTGCGACCCAGGAATTGAAGGAACTGGGCCAGCCTTGCCATTTGACGAAATGAAACAGTTTGCCACGTCGACGTTCCGTTTTCAAAATCTGCTCCACCGTGTAGTAGTCTTGCTGTGTTTTCACGACAGGCTGTAATTCCATCTCGTAAAACGTCCCTAGCAACGGTTCCCCTTGAAGATCTTCCAGTTCATAGACTCGCTGCTGTCGGGGTAGGCGCCGTTTAATCAGGAAGTGCTCATCGCTCCAGTTGGGCAAGTAACTTTTCTTCGGTGCTCGTTGCGATTGTATGGGGTACAAGACACGCCGGACTTGGGCTTCATTGCGTTGGCTCACGGTAATGGGGGCTCTCTCTATACTCCGGTGATAGGCGCGATTGTAACCACTCACAAGTTTCGGGAGAACATCGATGTACCGCCTTGTATTCTTATAGGTGAAATATTTATACATACGGCCTTTGAATGTCCTGTTGAACCTTTCCACCACGGAAGCCTTGGTCTCGTTGTGCGTATGGAAGAAAAACACCTTCTGGGCTTTCAGAAACTGTTGGAACGGTCTGTTGAGGAATTCCGTGCCTTCGTCGGTTTGCAAATACAAAGGTTTGCGCTCGGTCTTGAAGATGTCTTTGAACGGCGCTATGAGATTCGCCCCCGTTTTCGTCCGGATGGGTACCACCCACGCATACTTCGATAGGATATCGATGCACGTCAAGATATACCGATTCCCATCGTTGTGTTTGGCAAAGGAGCTCATATCGACCAAATCCGCTTGCCACTGGGCATCTATTCCTCCCACGATGACCCGATTCCGTAGAAAATGGCGACGGACAGATCGATGTAAGGTATAGGTGTCTTGTTTTCTTAACCAATCTCGGACTTGGGCACGTTGTATCCCCTGGGGTTTGGCCGCTCGATAGAGAGCCGACAATGCACTATAGATGGCCGCCGGACTGTATGTCGGGGACCTTAGTATAAGTTATCCAACACCTTCTCCACACAGCGCTTCCATGGTGACAAATGATGATGGACCCGCAAATATCGTTTTGTTTATAACAGCAAAAGTTATCTTTTGGGCGGAGTTTCTTTCTGATTTTCTTCGTTGGCTTCCACGAGTGTCACGTAAATAGCCAGTCCCTTCGTCTGATGACCGCTTGATAAACACTTGATCCACATCTGCCACGGCATCTTCCAATGCAGACCATAGATTAGGGTGAAGGGTAAAATGCACTGTACCCCCATCTAGCCGAGCCAATTGAGCAAAGAAAGGGCCGCGTCGGATGTACACATCGTGACACAAGTGAATGAGGTCGCCGTCCAGTTCATCAGACAACACCCGTTTGAATTTGGTCCAGCCCTCTCGGGACAGACGAATGTGAGCCGGGCACGGTTGTGTAAGGTCCGCATCACAGATGTCCCCCACCTCCTCCATGATATCGACCTTATCCGCATAAACGTGCAGGAAAACCTCAGGGGTCAAGCTGAGATACGCCAGTATTGTATGCTCCGTCATGGTCAGTACGTGAATGGTACCAGATTTGACTGTCTCTCGTATTTATAGGGAGAACCCCGTGAGATCAAAGGATCGGGTGGTCATGTCACTGGGTTGACTGAGTCTAGCCGGGTAATCAATGGCATCGTCGTCTGGTTCATGGCTAGACATTTGTTCATTGGGTTCTACCGCCGCTTCTCTCAGGGCACGAGCCCACTCCAACTCGTCTGATGACCGCTCGTCCGGTGTAAACAGCTGGTCCACGATGGGCACCACATTCTCGAAGGCTGTCCACAGATCGGGGTCTAGGGTGAAGCCTCGCGTAGGGTCTTGGTAGCGGCCCAGGCGTGGGAAGAAGGGTCCACGGTATACGTAGATGGCATTGTCTATGTGGATGAGGTGTCCATCGAGCTCGCCGCTCAACACCCGTTTAAATTTGGTCCAACCGTCACGGTGTAGCGTAACCGTATTCGATACGGTCTCAGCGGGCGACCAGCAAACATCTCCACGGTCTTCCACGAGGGTGACTTTATCTTCATAGACGTGTAACCTCACCCGGGGTGTAAGGGGAAGGATGGCTCGTACGACTGGTGACATGCTTGATCCAATGACGAACGGTGAATGACACACACTCTGTCTGACCCTCGTATTTATGGTGAGGTCCCACTGTCAATGCCACAGCGCCAGGGTCAATAGGGCACAGACTATTGTGAAGCCAACCAGCCGTCGCTGGTTCCGGCGTGAGCGCTCGTGGTCCATAGCCCGAGCATCAAGGATGGCTGTCATAGTCCAGTAGTGGTGAGTGATGGCACACCTCTCCATCGAGTGCACTCTGTCGAGGACCGCTTCTGTGAACTCGTTCAGGATCTGGCGTCGCCCCTCGTTGTCGTCGCCATCTGCAAACATGGACCGGACCACTGCTCGGTAACCCGTGAGTGAATTAACCACGGTGGCATGCTGTAAAATGCGAGTCGCATAGGGCTGCATCTCCGTCATGGCTATGCAACCGTAGAAATGAAGGTGTAGGATCCAGAGGGACGTGTTTTATAGACCATGTCACACATGCGCGCCTAGATGTAGCTCTACGGGTGTAGTCCGTGATACGTACTATTCTGATTGGTTATGTGGCTCCTATAGAGATAGTACCTTATCGACAATGGGGACTACTTGTTCCAAAGCCATCCATAGATCGGGGTCCAGGGTAAAACCACCGTCGTTCAGACAGAGGAGTCGAGCGAAAAAGGGACCGCAGAAAATGTAGACGTCGTCACACAGGTGAATGCTATCACCGTGCAGGTCACCCAACAACACCTGTTTCAAGGTAGTCCATCCTTCCGGTGACAAAGAGACGTGCGCTTTGGGTTCAGTCGTACACCAACACCTAAGTCCGCTATCGATGAGGTCCACTCGTTTGGGGTACAACAATAGGGTGCAGCCAGGTGTAAGCCTCCGGTCACGCTCCATTCACCCAGACCGGAAGTGACGTCATGCAGGCCCAGATTAAGTGATTTACACTAATGCAACGCACAGCTTTACCGTAAACAATGTAGCAAAAAAACATCCCAGAAAATGAAAGTGCTGAGATTTAAAAAGTAGGTAATTCACCGTTTCACAAAGGATGGGGGCCAGATTTCGCACTGTATTGTCCAAAAACAAATAACATTCATCAGATCAGAGCGAACAATTATCAATACACGACAGCTATGATGATCAGTGGTGAGCATGGACGGACAAGATTGACCATCAACATTTTAGAACACACACACAAAAAAACCCTCCCAAAAAAAACCCCGGCATTGAGTCATTAAGTAGAGTCAATCATGCACACAGCTAAGGAAATGTCCATTCAAGTCAACTCTGGTTGTCTTCTACACGCCTTTCATATAAAATTTCCAGGGTTCTTCATTTGACTTTCTGGTTTCAAGAATTACATCAACATGTTTCACCCTGGCGCGTGTTTTTAGCTTTCGGTCATGGCGCAGATCATAAGCCACTTTGTTCAGGTTAGAACGTATAGTTTTAAGCTTGGGTGGAAGGTCAGTCCGAATAGAGATTTTTTTCGACCCAGGCAATTTGTAGACAGATTTCAGAACCTCATCACGGTCTGTTATCTTCTGGAAAATACCAAGTGGAGGGTCGTTTTTGACAGGTTTTGAAAGTCTGTGCACAATGCTGAACTCAATGGTGTTGCCGTTCTCAATGCCTAGGTCATTTGTTATGAGTTCCTTTATTATTTTCTCAGTGTCCTCTTTTTCGGACAAGTACGGTATACCATAAAACAGAAGATTGGTTTTCCGGTCATGTATTTCATTCCTCAACACGGTACATTCAAGATCCTCAATTTTTCTCATTAGTTTCGACTGGATAGCGGGGATAGTTTGGCTTTGAAAGTCTAATATGTCATTGGAAATTGATTTGATGGATTCTTCGTGATGATTCACCCTGTACGTACTTCAGCGGACAATTTATCAGCAATTTTGCGCATTTCAGTGGTAGAAGAGTCAATTTTCTCACCCAATCTTGCTTCCAGACCCGCCAGTAAATCCTGCAGTGCTTCACCACCTTCAGCCATATCACAGGTAAGATGTTCATCCACCAACTCGGTGGTTGTTGTTGTGTGTAGCGGCACACCCGTGCCACGCCCGTGCAACTTTTCAATTTCAAGGACTCCTTCAACGTGTTTGTTTCTCAAGTTATGATGAGACTGTCCAGATTTCGAGGCTTTCTTGTTCGCCCTAGGCATTTGAACATCGTGAATCGTGGTTAAGAATGCATGGATACACTCACGATAGCCTCCCGAGAAACCCAAGTAAGGAGCGAAATTACACTGCGTCTACTTCGTACACCATCTTGACCGGAAGTCTGATGGTAAGTGGGCACCCTGCCCGAGATCTCGTTTGGGATTGCTTTTTTGTGCTGATTCACAAGTAGGTGGCGCCACGTGGCGGCTAAGTATAAGTTTCCGGGCTATACCTTTTGAAAACATAAACGGATTCTTTCCAAATTCGGTTTTTCATGAAGATACACCTTTAGGTGGTGCCACTTGTGAGTCAAGTTAAATTTCGTTTCTGGACTTTTGAAAAGCTAAAAGGGTTCAAATCACTCCTGTCAACGTCGAGGGGCTTCAACCGCCCAGGTTTTCATTCTGTATAACATCAGATCTTTCATACACAAATCAATCGTCATAAAGGTGAAAGTATTGTTTTTCGTTTGAGAAACAGAAAAAGCACATATCGATTCTCAGCTTTATTGATTGAAAGCATACAGCATGTAGGCGTATATGCATGTAGTTACTACAGGTCCATGCTCAGCCTGAGCAATAATTTCACTGTAGATTGTGATTGTTTGACATGGTGTCACTTCTTTCTTCGTCAGACAAGGAGCATTCACCCGTGTGCATGCATAAGCTTGAGATATCGTTTCAGATAGCATAGTCAGGAACTTCTGTGACGGTAATGCATTCATACAACTAACAACAACTGTAGGCTATGTTATCCGGAAATCACGCAAACAATTCCTTAACATTTCTTCACTGCAAAATATTGTATACCCCGAGAATACTGATTGTATTTTGGGATATTTTTGTAATTACCATCGAACTTTTCACATAATTTCTACATTCACATCATAGAAACTAATCATGCTGTTTGGTGATTTTAATACATTATACATATATAGATTACCACGAATTCATACAATGATTACTATGATTTCGGCGTAACTCCTTTTAGAACAAACTTGTCACATGCAATTCTACATGCACCTGGTAAACATCTCACTGTAAAATAAAACTTGAAATGGTGTTTTATCTGAAACAATTTAGTCTCTGGACACCATGCAAATGTCTATAAAAGAGACATATAACAATATGGTTTATTACTTGTCAGAGAATTATAACTACGATACACATCATCTAAAGTCTTTCAAACATCATGGCGCAGGTATCCCCGTCTTTTTTACCAGGAATGCTGACAAAACAGGTACCCACCTCTTCGTTCATTATGAAAAATTAGGCGATACACATCATTATAAAGTCTTCCAAACATCATAGCGCTGGTATCCCGTCTTTTTACCGGCAATGTTGGGGAAAACCGGTATCCACCTCTCCGTTCATTATGAGAAATTAAGCCATGCCAAATCCCACTGCATTTAGGATGCCAAATTCGAAATGCTCTTTGAATTGATCATAGTCATCTTGGCGTAAAGTGGCAGTGCACGTGTTTGCCGTTGGATATATGGAATCCTCTTGAAACTCTAAAGATGGACTTGGATTGAAACCACACGGTGGAATGGAATCAGACCCGGTGGCAAACATCAGAAGGTCATGGAACCCTAGCCCGGCCTGTCAATCTGTAACGTTCAACATTAATAAAAAAACAAAACAATAAAACAATGGTTCCTATTGGTTAATTATCTCGAGAGCACGAGATAATGAAGATGTCGAGATCACGACATAACAATGGTTCCTATTGGTCAATTATCTCGAGAGCACGAGATAACAAAAAAGATGTCGAGATCACGAGATAATTATCTGGAGATCACGAGATAACAAAAAAGATGTCGAGATCACGAGATAATTATCTCGAGATCACGAGGTAACAAAGAAAGATGTCGAGATCACGAGATAATTATCTCGAGATCACGAGATAACAAAGAAAGATGTCGAGATCAGGAGATAATTATCTCGATATCACGAGATAGCAAAAAAAGATGTCGAGATCACGAGATAATTAAAAAAAACAACTTGCGTGTCACTTTTACGGCTCCATATAAGAGAGACCCCAAACCATTAGTTTCTCTTTTAATAGGTTTAACCCCGACGTTGTAGGACCATGCATTATGTCATAAGTAGTAGCGTTAGGCTAAATTGAGCCACATTTCACCCGGATGTAGAGGTCATTTGGGGAGGATTTGAGGAGGAGAGGTCAAGTGCACTATAGTTCCGGCACAATGACCAAAAAGCTACCTCCAACACAGGAGAGTTCCAATTGTTGCAGGGAATGTATTCCTCCGCGGTGATGCGGTCCTGGCGGTGATGCGGTGATGCAGAAAAAGTAGTCCCTAGATAAAATGGTCCGATTGGGTCGAGTGAGGTATCAAAGTGAAGCATTCGTGAAGGGGCATCTGATGGGCTGGGTGTGGGGTTGAAATATCGGCATTCTGCGCATGCGCGGTGGCCCAAGGGTATGAAAATAGCCGTTTTGGAGCTAGGGGAGCCCCTAATGGGTCAATGGTGTCGTATGAGGTATCAATTTGAAGCCTATGTGAGGGAGCATCTGACTGGACTAGTGGCTCGAGCGTTGCCACCATTCTGCGCATGCGCTGACAGGGAATTGTGGGAAAAGGGTATGGAAATAGACGTGTTGGGATGTAGGTGAGCCACGAGTGGGCCGATTGGGTCGAGTGAGGTATCCATGTGAAGCAGTCGTGAGGGAGTATCCGACGGGGTGAGTGTAACGTGGAACTGACGTCATGCTGCGCATGCGCAGTGGCCAAAGGGTATGGAAATAGACATTTTGGCGCCGACAGGGGTCACTATGGGTCCGATGGAGTCGTATACATTATTTATTCTGTATTATACAATCGGATAGCGGTTGTCGTGAATAACAACAAGTTCAGCAATGTTTATATAGTTTATTATCCCCAATGTTACATCATACCCAGGCTGGGGGAGCCGCCCTGGGTATGTTTAGTATGTTCACAGCAAAACAAATTGAAATATCAAACACCATGTTTTATTATTTAACGCACCGTCACATTAGGTACAAGTGTTTACTGAGCTCAAGTCAACGATCAGCATGTAGACATAGAGAGTATGTGCGGCATGTTATGGTATTCATCAGTGCGCGGGTGACGCATTCAACCGATGGCGGTGGTCGGTCAGCTTGGTAAGGAAAAACGTGACATTGGTTACCCTCTCTACCACCCATTGTATGTTGGGGCGTTGACGATGTGCCCATCTCAAGGCATCCACGGTGTCCAGTATCTCCAGCATCGTCTCTAGTGACCTCCGGTTAATAATGGTGAACGGCTGGTCAGACACGGATATTATTGCCGGGATAATAATACCGTAACTGGCCCGTCTTTTTGTGACGTAAGATGTACCCGAAAGCGACATTCAATTTGAAGGCCGTAGTTTATCTTTGAAGATGGCTTCCACGTAGCTGCGTAGACGGGTGCGGTTGGTCAGTGGAAAATTGTAAATATCTTGAATAGGGCCATGAGGGTGGAAACAGTGCCGTGTCATGGACCAATGGCGCCGATCGATGTCACTCACTGGATGGTTGTCCTGTAAGAGATCGCCCAGAAAATGTTCGATGTTGTCAGGCGTATGACTCGAAACCGTAACGCTGGGGTCCGGCTGGATATCCAGGCTCTTCTGAACTGTGGGTATAGGCGGGCTCTTCTTCATCGCATCACCAGTGGCGTTCGTCTCCCCGGGCTTATCTTCACTGGGTCTGACCTTCCGCGGCGCCTCTTCAGTAGGAAGTTGTCGCTCATGCCATGGTACCGGGGCATGAATCAACCGTTGGTGTCGCAGCAACTGACTGCGTCGTTTGAAGAGTTTACCACAATCCTCGCATGGACGCTTGGGTGGCCCATGAATTGAACGTTCGTGGCGCAGTAACTGATCCTCCCGATTAAATGACCGTGCGCAGGTTATACAAGTATACCGTGCATCGTTGTGGGTGGAGGCCTCGTGGCGTCGTAAATTATCTAGACGAGTAAACTGCTTCTGGCAAGTTGTGCAAGTGAACATCTTGGTGGAATCGCCCAGAAAATGTTCGATGTTGTCAGGCGTATGACTCGAAACCGTAACGCTGGGGTCCGGCTGGATATCCAGGCTCTTCTGAACTGTGGGTATAGGCGGGCTCTCCTTCATCGCATCACCAGTGGCGTTCGTCTCCCCGGCTTATCTTCACTGGGTCTGACCTTCCGCGGCTCCTCTTCAGTAGGAAGTTGTCGCTCATGCCATGGTACCGGGGCATGAATCAACCGTTGGTGTCGCAGCAACTGACTGCGTCGTTTGAAGAGTTGACCACAATCCTCGCATGGACGCTTGGGTGGCCCATGAATTGAACGTTCGTGGCGCAGTAACTGATCCTCCCGATTAAATGACCCTGCGCAGGTTATACAAGTATACCGTGCATCGTTGTGGGTGGAGGCCTCGTGGTGTCGTAAATTATCTAGACGAGTAAACTGCTTCTGGCAAGTTGTGCAAGTGAACATCTTGGTGGTTGACAGTGTCTGATGAAACGGCAAGGCCGCTTCCCTTTTATAGCACGCTAGCTGGTAATCTATTTTTAGCACACTCTACCCCAAGTCGAGGATGAAGACTGGTGTACTGGTGTACGACTGAGCCGCATTGCGCGCGCGCGCATGAAGACCCTCATACATACCCCAATGCAGGCGCAGACGCGAAGTGCCCGGATGATAGACACGGACGTCACCGATCCGAAAAGACACGGCCTTTACCGAAAAGACACGGAATGTACCGAAAAGACACGGACGTACCCGAAAAGACGCGAAGGTGAACGCCATTGTGGAAAACCCCAACACACAGGTCAGTACATGCATTCCTATGATGTTCACAGGTTATTCACACATAATAAAAGGATTGATCTGTAATCTGTGTTGTTGTTGCTCTCTTTTTTGGACTATCCCATCAGAATAGTACGTATCACGGACTACACCCGTAGAGCTACATCTAGGCGCGCATGTTTGACATGGTCTATAAAACACGTCCCTCTGGATCCCACACCTTCATTTCTACGGTTGCAGAGCCATGGCGGAGATCCAGCCCTATGCGACTCGCATTTTACAGCATGCCACCGTGGTTAATTCACTCACGGGTTACCGAGCAGTGGTCCGGTCCATGTTTGCAGATGGCGACGACAACGAGGGCGACGCCAGATCCTGAACGAGTTCACAGAAGCGGTCCTCGACAGAGTGCACTCGATGGAGAGGTGTGCCATCACTCACCACTACTGGACTATGACAGCCATCCTTGATGCTCGGGCTATGGACCACGAGCGCTCACGCCGGAACCAGCGACGGCTGGTTGGCCTAGTCATGGTCTGTGCCCTATTGACCCTGGCGCTGTGGCATTGACAGTGGCACCTGACTATAAATACGAGGGTCAGACAGAGTGTGTGTCATTCACCGTTCGTCATTGGATCAAGCATGTCACCCGTCCTACGAGCCATCCTTCCCCTTACATCCCGGGTGGGGTTACACGTCTATGAAGATAAAGTCACCCTCGTGGAAGACCGTGGAGATGTTTGCTGGTCGCCCGCTGAGACCATATCGAATACGGTTACGCTACACCGTGACGGCTGGACCAAATTTAACCGGGTGTTGAGCGGTGAGCTCGACGGACACCTCATCCACATAGACAATGCCATCTACGTATACCGTGGACCCTTCTCCCCACGCCTGGGCCGCTACCAAGACCCTACGCGAAGCTTCACCCTAGACCCCGATCTGTGGACAGCCTTCGAGAAAGTGGTGCCTATCGTGGACCAGCTGTTTACACCGGACGAGCGGTCATCAGACGAGTTGGAGTGGGCTCGTGTCCTGAGAGAAGCAGCAGCAGAACCCAATGAACAACTGTCTAGGCATGAACCCGACGACGATGCCATTGATTACCCGGCTAGACTCAGTCAGCCCAGTGACATGACCACCTGACCCTTTGATCTCACGGGGTTCTCCCTATAAATACGAGAGACAGTCAAATCTGGTACCATTCACGTACTGACCATGACGGAGCATATAATACTGGCGTATCTCAGCTTAACCCCCGAGGTTTCCTGCACGTGTATGCGGATAAGGTCGATATCATGGAGGAGGTGGGAGACATCTGTGATGCGGACCCTACACAACCGTGCCCGGCTCACATTCGTCTGTCCCGGGAGGGCTGGACCAAATTCAAACGGGTGTTGTCTGGTGAACTGGACGGCGACCTCATCCACTTGTGTCACGATGTGTACATCCGACGCGGCCCTTTCTTTGCTCAATTGGCTCGGCTAGATGGGGGTACAGTGCATTTTACCCTTCACCGTGATCTATGGTCTGCATTGGAAGATGCCGTGGTAGATGTGGATCAAGTGCTTATCAAGCGGTCATCAGACGAGTTGGACTGGTCATTTACCATGGACACTGTGGAAGCCAACGAAGAAAATCAGAAAGAAACTCCGGCCCAAGATATACCCGTTATAAATAAACGATAGAGCCAGGGTCCATCATCATTTGTCACCATGAAGCGCTGGGAGAAGGTGTTGGATAACTTATACTACAGTCCCGACAGTCCGGCGGCCTATAGTGCATTGTCGGCTCTCTATCGAGCGGCCAAACCCCAGGGGATACAACGTGCCCAAGTGCGAGATTGGTTAAAAAAACAAGACACCTATACCTTACATCGAGCTGTCCGTCGCCATTTTCTACGGAACCGGGTCATCGTGGGAGGAATAGATGCCCAGTGGCAAGCGGATTTGGTCGATATGAGCGCCTTTGCCAAACACAACGATGGGAATCGGTATATCTTGACGTGCATCGATATCCTATCCAAGTATGTGTGGGTGGTACCCATCCGGACGAAAACGGGGGCAAATCTCATAGCGGCGTTCAAAGATATCTTTAAGACCGGGCGCAAACCTTTGTATTTGCAAACCGACGAAGGCACGGAATTCCTCAACAGACCGTTCCAGCAGTTTCTGAAAGCCCAGAAGGTGTTTTTCTTCCATACGTACAACGAGACCAAGGCTTCCGTGGTGGAAAGGTTCAACAGGACATTCAAAGGCCGCATGTATAAATATTTCACCTATAAGAATACAAGGCGGTACATCGATGTTCTCCCGAAACTTGTGAGTGGTTACAATCGAGCCTATCATCGGAATATAGAGAGAGCCCCCATTACCGTGACCCAACGCAATGAAGCCCAAGTCCGGCGTGTCTTGTACCCCAGGCCATCGCAGCGAACGCCGAAGGCGGTGTACAAGGTCGGGGACCCTGTACGGATCAGTAAAGTGAAGGGCAAGTTCGAGAAAAGTTACTTGCCCAACTGGAGCGATGAGCACTTCCTGATTAAACGGCGCCTACCCCAACAGCAGCGAGTCTATGAACTGGAAGATCTTCAAGGGGAACCGTTGCTAGGGACGTTTTACGAGATGGAATTACAGCCTGTCGTAAAAACACAGCAAGACTACTACACGGTGGAGCAGATTTTGAAAACGGAACGTCGACGTGGCAAACTGTTTCATTTCGTCAAATGGCAAGGCTGGCCCAGTTCCTTCAATTCCTGGGTCGCTGCCAACCAGGTGAAACGACTATAAAGCCAGACACCACTACCGTCATCCTTCATTCCACGTTCGACCACGGTGCTATGGACAAACAGCAGCTGCCTCTGAACACAGCGTCTCCCAAAACGCGCAAAGCGCAAGTGGGTTTTGTGGTGATACTGCTAACCCTGCTGAGTGTGTTGTACGGAGGTGTGTTTTACGACGTAGCCTCTGTCAGCACGCTACTTAACCAACTGAGAACACCAGCCATCAGTGAAACCAGTCTACAGATAGCACCAGTCAACCCCGTATCGAGCCCAGTCACCACCACACCCCGTGTACAAGCGACGTCGAGCTCCACACCAAGCTCAACATCTACACCAAGTACACCCAGTACGTCTGAAAACCCACCGGATTTCATCCCTCACAGTGAACAGACAACGACGACCGACGTTGTACCCACCCCCATCATCACTCGCAGTGAACAGACAACGACGACCGACGTTGTACCCACCCTCATCATCACTCGCAGAGAACAGACAACGACGACCGACGTTGTACCCACCACTCCAGTTCACTCGTACGAAATTTATAAGAGCGGGTTACCACGACAACGGATACACCTCGAACCATGGACCCTCGGTGGCAGCATCCCTTCACGTGTCTCATCGCAGGACCGACGGGCTCCGGCAAAACGCACTTCGTCCGGAAGCTCCTTCAACACGCCGACTGCATGATCACCCCACCCATTGCCCGAGTCGTGTGGTGTTATGGAGAATGGCAGGAAGCGTATGCAGCAATGCCCCACATCACGTTCGTGGAAGGCCTATCCAACCTGGCCGATTTGGAACCCGACACCTTGGTGGTTCTGGATGATCTCATGGCGGAGACGGATGCGCGGGTCACCCAACTCTTTACCAGAGGCAGCCACCATCGACGGCTCAGCATCATCTACATTGTGCAGAATCTGTTCAGTAAAAACAAAGAACATCGGAACATAAGCTTAAATGCCCACTACCTGGTGGTCTTCAAAAACCCGAGAGATACCACTCAACTGCTGCACCTGGCGAGACAGATATATCCCGGCCGCACACCGTTTGCGTTGGAAGCCTTTAAAGATGCCACAATCCCTCAGCACGGGTATATGCTCTTCGACCT
>JAVTVY010034141.1:0-14152 GCA_036873755.1 Hanleya hanleyi
ACATACATTCCGTGACACTGCTTTGACACTCACCTAAACATACATTCCTCCCTAATACAGCTTTGACACTCGATTGCACGTACATTTTCCCTAATACCGCTTTGACACTGCACTTCAGATATATTCCTTCCTAACAGTGCTTTGAAAGTCAACTTCAAGCACACTCATGCCTAACACCCAGCTTCGACATTACCCTAGTTATGCTTTGGTGGAGAAATTATCTGACTTCTATAGCTGAACTGACCCTAAACCTGATAGTTATGAAGCATACCTAACCCTAAGTCCTAATCCCGCTTTGACACTCGATCTGACATACATTCCTCCCTAACACCGCTTTGACACTCGACTTCACATACATTCCTCCCTAACACTGCTTTGACAGTCTACTTCACATACATTCCTCCCTAACACCGCTTTGACATTCGACTTCAAATACATTCCTCCCTAACACCGCTTTGACACTCGACTTCGCGTACATTCCTCCCTAACACCGCTTTGCCACTCGACTTCACATACATTCCTCCCTAACACTGGTTGACACTCGAATTCACGCACATTCCTCCCTAACACCGCTTTGACATTAGACTTGACGTACATTCCTCCCTAACACCGCTTTGACACTCGACTTGACATACATTCCTCCCTAACACTGGTTGACACTCGACTTCACGTACATTCCTCCCTAACACCGCTTTGACACTCGACTTGACATACATTCCTCCCTAACACTGGTTGACACTGCCAAACGCCGTAACGCCGTTTCTATGAAGAGATACATTACCACAGTAGTATAGGCCGACAGGCAAAGTGATTTACCACTCTCAGCCCCACCACCCACCCCTTATGGAAATGTTTCAAACGCCGCTAAAAGACACTCTTCGCCAATTTCGTGATCCTTACATGGAAGATGCACCAAAATTACCAATACAAAACACAGCATCAAACAGACCAGATCCTTCGAAAATATGTTCCCTGAAATATTCGGGTCATTCCGGATGGCTTAAAGATTTATGACTTGAAACCGCCAACAAACACTCCACAGAAATGGAGTACTGATCAGGAGACATTCTCGGATTTAAGACCTGGTGACAGGGGGACGCACCGCCTCCTCCCCCTACTCCTTGCCTCCGCACTGGAGGATGTGTTCGGGTAATGATAACATTTGCAGAGAATCGGCCTATTTATATAACAATAAATATTTTTACAGCTAATCTTTACATAATTTGTGACGAGACGTAACGGTATTTTCCACAAAATACTTAAGTTTTAGATCCCAAGCAGCTGAACTCGCGGATCAGTACACAGGCTCTGCTTTACTTTCCAAGGTCTCGCATGCATGCAGATTAAGAGATAGAACAGCGACCAAAGAAACTATCCAAGTAGCTGAACTGACGGATCACTGAACACAGGCTCTGCTTTACTTTCCAATTAAGTAAAACAATTGAGCCTAAACTTGCCATACACATGCCATACACATTGTCCATCATTTCACGATGGAGGGGATGTTTATGAATTGGTACACAACTGGAGTGGATGAAGCATGGCAAGGAAAAAATAATACATATCGGAAGGAAATACCAGGCGAGCTCTTTGGTAGCCTTGCTGTATATGTAGGCCTACATTTTTCAATCGATGTCAAATCCTCCTACATATATGTATGTAACATTGACACATTTTGTGTCTAAAAAAAATTAACAAAGAGTACGTTCAGTCTGTCCCTTCATTCTTCCGATCACAGAAATCCTTGTATTTTAAATACTTGATACATTGAGAAAGTGACATTGTGCCGTGCACCCAAAAAAAAAGAGAAATCCTTCTAGTTTTTATATTTTAAATAGTTGATAAGTTGGAAATGTTGAATTGGATCGGTTGGATCATTCTGCCGTGATAAAAAAAAAGACTAATTAAATAGTTGATCAATTGAGAAAGTTTAATTGAGACATTCTGCCGTGATAAAAAAAAACGAATACAAGGCCATAATTTTCATTGTGCCATTCTGCCGTCTTCCCCAAATAAGGGAGACTACGGTCATTCTGCCGCTTCATTCTGCCGGCCACAGTAATAGTCCTATTTGTAAATACTTGATAAATTGAGAGAGCTTCATTGTGCCATAGTGCCGTCGCCAAAATAAAAGAAGGCCTACTCGACCATGATTTTCATTCTGCCATTCTGACGTCTCCCCCAAAACAGACAGCATACGGCCATTCTGTCGCTTCATTCTGCCGGTCACAGAAATACTCCTTGTTCAATGTCCATGTATCACGGTCTCCAACCACCACCACCCTATTAAAGTTGAATGCCATTGGCGTAAACGCCAATAAGGAGAGGATATCTCTCTCGTGCTTTCTTACATGAAGTATGGACCGTTCAGTGGGATGTCTAAATGTGACAGGATTGTGGTCACCCTAAAACAGTGATAAACTGCATAAATCACAGCAAGCTAAAACTTCAAACATGTATATGTTAGCTAGGTTACCTTGATATAAAGTATATTAATGCAAAACTGGTGAATATTTTATTTACAAAATGATTAAATGATTTGGTATACACAAAATCTCAGTTCTGACACAATATACATGTACCTTTAAACAGACTTTAGTGATACATGTACATGATACATGAGCTCTCCTCATTTATTTGGGACAATTTTCAAGATATCAAGTTATGGATCAAGATGTACATGTACCTCACAAATCCCATAGTTTAATAATGATGGATAATTATCAAAAGTGCCTATTTTCCTGAAAATCACGAGAAACAGGACGTTCTTGGTGGTCCTTAAATTGTAACTTTGAAGAAAATTTCGTCAAAAGTGAGTGCTTGTCTACCAAAAATGGGTGAAGTTCAAAAATGTTTTAAAGCTTTTTTTACATGTAGATATGCATATTCACCAGATCTGTATTATCATTATGAAGACAATCTGGAGGATATGTGTACAGAGCTTAAATTTTCAGCTTGCTGTGATTTGTTATTGATACTTCTATGGGGGTGATAATCTTGTGGCAGCAGCCCATTTCACACAGGCTCAGGCTATACTTTAGGACAACGGTACATATGTAGATGTAGACAATTGGGGGAAAGTGAAACTCAGACCGGATTTCATGAATAGAACAAAACCATGCCACTGAATTAAAGCTTTCTGTATAATCTGAGATGTTACCTTCTAAATCTAATTCACATGGATAGCCAATACTTGGGCAGAGTTGATATGCAGGTGGCCAGATAAAAAATGGTATGACTTCTCCAGCAGCTTATCTGCTGCAAACATTTGGGTCACAACATAGTGGGGGCCTATGTGTACATGTTCTGTCCTTCAGGGTCAATGTGATCTCTTCTGAACTCCAAAGAGTCCTATAATAGAATATTAACTGACCATGTACATGTAGCCTGATGGTCAGTTCTGTCTCATATGAGGCAGAGTAAATTCTTACCAGGAAAGTTTAACAATTGAGAACTCCGTACTGATCATAGAGCTATATCATAGTATAATTTGTAATCTTCGTGAATAATTATTTGATACGCTCTCAAAATTTGAATCTTATGAACACTTTCAGTTAACTAAATTTAATACTAGCTGTATGGGTCACGATGGGAGGAAAACTGTAATTCTGGTTTTTCTAAATTCTAAATACACATTGTTAGTGTAATTTAGTTCTGAAAAAGGTTCTGTCAAGTACATGTACATGTAGCAGGGCCATTCTGTACACATAGGTTAACCCACACCAACTTACATGTATTTCATCTGATTATACCGAAAAGTTAAAATGTATCAATTGACAGATTTCAGATTTCACATCAACGGGTGCTAAAGACAATATTTTTCCTCAAACCCTACATTTAGTGAATTCTTTAGGAATGATTTTCTTAATCGCTGGGTAATATGTAATTGCTGGGTAAACTTCTCACTTTTCTTGTAGTCTGAATTGCAATGTGATAAAATATATTATATGCTGTTTTTCAGCGTTTGAAGTGTTCCAAAATATGAATATTGTGTGGAATTATGGTTTAAAGTTGAACCATGGTCATATCAGTGTATAGACGAACCAACCAAATTATGGTGACAATGCCATATCCAGATAAATTTCCACATCTGTAATGTTAGCACCTCTGTGGAACTGTATCACAAAATACTGTTCATCTCGTACTTTTAATGACGTTGATAAGGAAAAGTTGTGTGCGTGTGGATCATGGTTCAGTACATGAAGTCAACCGAAAATATTCAAAACGTAATTAAAAAATATTGCATTCAAACCGTGAATAAAAAATATTGCATTTAAAGAGAGCTAATATACCTAAGAGTATTTCCGTTTTCTTGGGTATTCGCGACATTTATCGACACAGTACAAGAACAATACATGTAGAAGTGACTGAAATCTTTTAACTGAATCGTTTCTTCCTTAGGACACAAGAAAGAATATATTTACAATGATTCTGCCCTCATCGGTCTCGTAAAGCAGCGGCCGGGATGGTAATCGATATATATAGATGGCGCTGCGTTTCATCTCTCGTTTACCATCCAGGTTCCCATGGTACAGATATCAAGTTTAACCGTCAATGAATATCAAGTTTGAAGGCAGTTGCTGCTGAGATATCGACCTGGTCAGATAACGCGTACGGGTTAGGCCGCTGGAGCATACACTTAAGCCAAACCTTAGCAGTCCCCCCCCCCCCTCCCATCTGTCAATATTCTGCCTGCATATTTATAATCAATATTTCGAGGATTTTATTTTTCATCTCCTGACGCTAAAATGTGTGGTCATTTGTGGCCAACTGATAACACCTTGGGTGCACAAAAATTGCTGAAACTCCTCTCCAGCCATCTAGGGGCCTAAGGCGGTCCATGGACACTCGCCTAACTGCTGGGACAGTCAGCCGGGCTCCACTTTCAAAATTGTTCCGCGGTCCCTGATATATTAAATACATGCATATAGTTGTACAGTATATTTGTTTATGTCTCGTTATGCGGTCTCAACCAATGTAAATTGTGTTCTTGGCCAATAAAGAAATTTGAATTTGTTCCTTAGCTACGGTGCATGTACAAGCTGAACGGGAGCATTCAAACTGACATCCCGGCACTTTGCTCTGCATGGTTGTATAGTCTGCTGGTAAAAGCAATAATTAAGTCACTCAGAACCGAATCCCGTCGGCCGAGGAAGGCACGTTCATAAAGTTAAACCGTGGTTCGCAGTTCGCCGTTCATTATTCGAGACCAGCAATTATTTCGATATGGAAATCTGTATTTTTTTAACTCCAAACTCTGTAAAGCAAGAGAGAATAAGCCATATCGGAGTTTCAAGTGCGCATGTCACATCCGAGTCTTAGGAAAGAAAAACAAAGCCACGGGGTCAAACTTTTGTACATGACAACATAGCTGGCTGGCACTGTTTTCCGCCGTTTCTGATTTTTTTTCGGCAAAGTGGGTTTTTTGGCGACAGAGAAAATAAATACAGATATTCGCGAAAAAAGGGAAGCCAAAATAACACGGCAGCACATAAAATTCACCCATAGAAAATGCCAAACGATCGCAAACATTCGAAGAGGTTCAACATGCATGCTCTCTGATTTACCTGTCAGAACTCCGTTTCCTTTGCTTAGTGAAGTCAGGTGTGGAAAAAAAGCTTTAAAAAAGAGAACAATAACTCTGGTCACCTGCTAGGCTTAAATTAATCAGAGGGTCTGCTTGAGTAGCTGAGTGAATTCAATCAAGTATGTTGACTATGTGTTTTGCGGGTCTCACCCGTTGTGAGCCTCGACCCGGGAACACGCACAGCGACCAGGAAATGTGGCACAAGTTTACAGCCTTGTCAGTTAGAATAACTGGGTTTTTTTCTTTGTGTGCGACTAAACAGGGATAACAAGTTTATATTTTATTTTGGACGAGTACATCCAACCCATTTGAGGAAAAAAATCGAGCAGTTGGAGGGCCTTTACAACTCCTAAAATCTTCCGCTGTCAGCTCATGCTTCCATGCTTCTGCACGCTTGGGGAACCACCTCATCGGTTTGTTTATCTTTCTTCAATCCCAGAATGCACCGCGGCCAGCGAAACTCCGATAAATCATGCTCAATATCTTTGCATATTCATATTCCAAATCTGACGCCAGGGGGGCGCTGTTATGAGTCGTTGAATGACTGGTCCCGAATAACGAACTGCGAACCGCGGTCTTATGAACGTAGGAAGGCATGATTTTCACTGGTTAATCTGTGTGACAGTATCAGTAAGTGTATGCTAAGACTGTACACCTTGCGTACAGGAGGGTGGGGGGGGGGGGGGAATTAAGTCCCAGTGCATGCAGTTTTCAAGCTGTACAACTTAACGTAATCTTCAAGTACATCTCGAACAAGGTGCACAGGGCAACAACAACGACACAAACAAAATCCCCGGATAAAATTCATAGCGCCATCTGCATACTGGCTAGGTTATCTCCCTTGTCAATAACCGACCCATGACGGCGCATCTATAACGGTGAAGCAGAAACATATCGCAAAGAAGCCATCTTGACATGTTCAAGATTAATACTACACTAACGTTCCGTCATTTAGACTTGGGTAAGCGAAGATGCAAGAAGCGGACAAACATATCTTCTCCAGACGCAGTGTTCGATAAATAGACCGAACCCAGCCAACAGACGCCACTGCTGGGGGAAATCCTCAGCTGAGTTACGTTTATTATCTTCGAAGGAGGTTTCGTCTGCTGACACACAGAGACGAAATAACATAAAGCTAATGGTGCATTCATTTTATTTTGTTGTTCAATAGCTTGCTTGAGGTAATATAGCAGAGTTGGATTTTGTCCCCGAGAATGATCATAGTCAAACTGAGCTTCATGTAGCTTGCAGTTACGATCGAGTAACTCCCTCGAAGCTCTCTCGAGTACAGTGACGTCGACAGTTCCGATCCAGTGTCAGTTCCGACCCACTTCTCAAAATACTGCACATTGTCATAACCATGATCACACGAAATCATAAAACATTTGGTGTATTTAAGCAAGTTGATCAACCTCTCAATCATGGTTAAACTATATTATGCATTCACTGGTTTTGTTAGGAGACAGCTTTGCAGACCGACTCAATACACACGACTACATCGGTCTAAGTACAAACACCATGACTGGCTGGTGGTCCAAAACCATGTCGTCTGCCCGCGCTTCCGATCAATGTTGATGTTTTGTTTCTCACATATAATTATCATATGGTACTATGTATCTCTCATAAATTTATTTACTGGGGTATCTCTCTAAAGGCTACCTGCCACATTGTTGACATCAACTGACGGACCCAGTTCCGAATCACCATCATCCATGGATGGCCAGCTGGGTCGTACCATATGGCCTGAAAATGTCTTGCGAACGCAGCGCTCACTGCGCAAAATCGTATCTCGAGTGCAGATTAGCATTTCTTCTCTTTAATCTGCCATTCAGAGGTAAAATAAGTAAAAGTACCGTTGATTTATCATCATTTTCGAGTAAGTATACGCTTATTAGCCATCGGATTGAATTCAATGTCCAATATATCATGTCAATATGATCAGCTCGACCATATCACTATCACCCCAACCCGCATTCTTTAACGTCAAATGTTCACTTATGAGATGAAGATATTCAAAACGAAATATCCAGCTAGAACACTATTTTGGCGGAAAAGTTATCATGTTGACGATTACATTCGTTTATATCTGGGTCAAAGGTCAATGCCAAAACGAAGCTGGATCGGAACTGGCGACAGTGGGGCGGAACTGACACTTCTCATTAAGAAATGTAATTTTATTTTCCCTGCAGTTCAATTTATCCCCAGCTAAGTTAGTTTGTTAATAAAGGCTATGGACAATTGTACGGCGATCAAGATAATGAATATGCCAATCAAACCATTTCCTTCTGAAACAGATGCAAATTTCACTTTGGTGGGTCGGAACCGTGGCGCCTCGTCTGTACATGTATTTGGGGGTAGCACAATCGCGCATGCGCAAGATGTATACACGTTTCCAAGGTGCCCAGTTTTGACGACAAATATACGCGTTTTCTCCTTACCCAATGATATGGTGCTTTTAATAGCGATGAAGCGACCATCTATAGATGTAAGAACAATCTTACAATGTGCCATCTCCCAAGAAGAAATCCCAGTTTCATACATTTTAGAGTAAAATTTTGGCAATAAATGACAAAAGGACACACTATAATTGTTTTGGTTGAATGAATATGTTTTGTTTGAATATGCATTAATAGCCTTGATCTCATGAAAACTATTTTGACTGTAAGAAATTACTATCAATTAAATTTTGTATTAAACTGTGAGCTGCCCAAAGAGAGAATTCCCCTATTGACGAGCGTGACCTACTGCACGAATGTTCGTTTTCAAGTATGATAGCGTTTATCGCGATGCATATGCAGGCATCGAGGGTGCGGGTGCAAAGACTGGCGTATTGGGGATATAGTTGAATTATGCTGAACAAGTTGGTCGATATCATAATTTAACGCCGATCTAGAAATATGACTTTTTAAGTCCTGCATCTCTTTAACATTGCAAAACTTGACGTGAGTCCAAACGACGTCGCTTTTCAAAAGTCGACGTCAACTTTTTGTGTTTTCTTGACACGCGAGATTTACTTCGAAGAAACTGAACACCATATAGAAATGTGAATTGCGTGGAATACAACTGGAATTTTTGTTATGAGAACCTTCAAGTTGTCTGACTGCAGCAGCCCGACTCTACCGTTGTCAATTCTAACTTTTGATTGGCTCAAACTCACATCAAAGAACTGGTCTCAGTGACCAATCATATTGTAGGATGGTGGGTAAGAAATATATTACATTGGTTTATGACATGGAAGTTTCAACGATTTATGGGAACCACGTATGTTGCAGGTAGTTATATACAGTTAAATGTATATTACAACAGGACATGCACATATGCTGTAACTTTTTACCAGATTATTATAATGTAATAACTAATTAGTTTGCGATGTCATATCTTCCTATAGCAAGGCCCATACACTGTATCCAACGTGTCGGCCTTGCTTGAGAGCGACCGTTTTCCAGCGGTTGATTTGATGCTGTTCTAAAATTAACTTCCAATAAATGCGCGGCGTTCTTTTCTTCCCGCGAGCTGTGGCGAAGAAATAGACACGTGAATAAATTGATTACGCGCTGTTTCATTTGGGTAACCCAGATATGGCAGAAGTCGTGAGGGTCACGAAGGTGACGCGGTTCCAGAATTTGATTCGGGATTCTATAAATAAACCGTTGTCGTCCATTCATCTAGACAAGCCTTCTGTCATGGCGTAAAATTTGATAGACGAGCCACGACGAGAGATGATGGCGAGGGCATTTGCTGTGGTGTTATATCATCCGATCGTGTTGCAAATTTATAAGAAGAATACTTCACTCCCGTAGGTTCACTATCCGCGCATACGACTGAAGCAAGAACAATACTATGCATTTTATATGAGATCCCCCCCAATATTTACCCCCCCTTCATTTTTCCAGCCGTAGTGAGACCCCCCCCAATTCTTTCAGAGGTAGATCACACCCCTCCAATATTTTTGTTCAGCGGTAGCCCCTCCAATATTAAAACCATCCACAGGGTGTGTCATTACAATATACAATACCCAAGCTTTTACATGCAATCAAGAGTACTACGCCCCCGCCCCATCCCAACACAAAAAGTGAAGCACCCCCCATTATTATTAACCATCGCTTTCTCCCCCCCAATTCTTTTAGACAACATACCCTGGTGCTACCATCAACCCCCCCAACAAAATTCTTTCAGGCAATATACCTGGGGGGGGGGGGGGTGCCTATTAAAATTGCAATGGCCCATTTTGAACTCTTTTGCGAATATTTTAACACTTTTGATTTTGCCATCACTCCTAATTAGAATTCCTAGAATTTCCGCACAAAGAATAAATATATAAGGGGAAAGTGGGTCTCCTTGTCTACAGCCCCTACCGAGATTGAAGAAAGGAGACTTATGTCCATTTTGGATTATACAAGATTTAGAGTCGTTATAAAATGTTGCTATCCAATGTCTTATAGATATACCAAAATTGAAATATTTCAAGGTTTTGTCTATAAATTCCCATGAGACTGTATCGAAGGCTTTTTTTCAAAATCTATGGTTAAGATCATCCCCGAGATATTCTGAGTAGCTGTTTCAAATAATACATCATACATAAGCCTCGTATTTTCTCCGATAAATCGACCCGCTATGAAACCCGTTTGATCTTGTGATACAATAGGGTTAAGTGTCGTTTTAATCCTTTCGGCAATGCAAGAAGCTGCCATTTTGTATATAACATTTAATAAAGAGATTGGGCGCCAGTTTTTCATAAAAAAATCTTGGTTTACCCAATTTCAGGATACACGTAGTAATATCCTGTCTTTGTGTTGTAGACATTTTACCAGAATCATAAGCACTGTTTATTGATCTAAGGAGAAGATATCCTATATCCTTCCAAAAGAACTTGAAAAATTCCACTGTAAATCCATCTGACCCAGGGCTTTAATTTTGTTTGATTTTTCCAAGTGCATTTGAAAGTTCTTGATATCTTATTGGACCTTCTAGTGCAATTTTTACTTCATCTGTTAACTTTTTGTTTATCTCGCAATCGTTTAAAAGATCACTCAAGTTAATCTCATCCCTCTCTGTGTTTTTTCTGCTCTGTATATAAATTTACATAGAACGATTTCTGTTCGTTTAATATCTCATGTATATCTGTTATCTTCCTACCGTCGTCTGTATGTAGTTCTTATATAGATTTACTAACAAAATTTCGATTTTCTAGTTTCAAAAAGTATGATGTTGATTTTTCACCGAGCTCGTACCATCTCGCCCTTGATCTAATTTTGATTCCCTCCACTCTAGATTTCCTCAATTCCTCTAATTCTGATTTGGCTTGAATGACTTCTTCTACCAATTTTTTCTCCGGTCTAGTTTCGGCCAATCTACTCTCTAGGTTTTCGATTTTCTTCTCACAGTCGTTTTCAGTGTCGCTAGCCTTTCCCTTTTTGGAAATGGAATAGGATATTACTTTACCCATGAGGTTCACCAAAAAAGTCTATACAGTAAGTTAATTGTTCAAAAGGTGAATTTACAACAAAATCTGGGTTATATGGCGTGGCACAGTATGTAGTTTTAAGATGATTTATATTTTCCTTCACTATCTGTATAAATGTTTTGTCCCCTAAAAGTGAATTATTAAATTTCCAATATCCCCGTCCCCTATATTGGTCCGAAAATTGTAAAGTCAACGTTGACTATATTTCTATATATATTATATATTTCTAATCCAGTGGCAAATCGAGGTTAGGGAGGAACGTATGTGTAGACGAGCGTCAAAGCGGGGTTAGGGAGGAATGAATGACCACAGCAGTGCCAAAGCGGGATTAGGGAAGAACTACTGTCTGGTCGGTCACTTTCGAGGAAATGTATATGTTCATTCGAATGTCAAAAATGCGGTTAGAGAGGGCTGTATGTCTAGGCGAGTGTTAAAGTGGGGTTGGGGAGGAATGTATGTCTAGTCGAGTGTCAAAGCGGGGTTAGGGAGGAATGTTTGTGTGCACAGGTGTCACGCGGTGTTAGAATTTAGGGTTTGGTGTGCTCATCACTTCAGGTTCAAGGTTATTTCATCTATCAAGATACATCGTTTTACAGGAGGAGTGTGCAGTGAGGGAGGAATGTTTGACTAGACGCGTGTCCAAGCTGAGTTAGGGAGGGATGAATGTCTAGAAGAGTGTCAAGGCGGAGTTACGGAGGAAAGAATACAACAGCGTCCAAGTGGGATTAGGGAAGAATGTATTTCTAGTTCGCCATTTAAAAGGAGGAGTGTTTGTCTATCCGAATGTCAAAGTGCGGTCAGGGAGGAATATATGCGTAGTCGAGTGCCAAAGCAGAATCCTGGTGCACATTAAAATAAAATCATTTGGTGTATTAAAATGAAATGCCGTTTCAACAAAACAACAGTAGTCGTGCGATACAAATCAGACAATGGGTGAAACTAACGATCGAATCTATCGCTGCGGAAAAGTAGGCTGCCTATAATATTCAAAGTACCATGTCGAAAACATAGTGTCTAAAGTACCGTCTTCAATCCACCGATGTAGGAAAGTATGCCTACAAAGCGCCGTCTTCAATCAACCGCTGTACACAAGTATGTCCCCAAAGTAACGTCTCCAATCTATCGCTGCGGAAGATTATAATATCCAAAGTGCCGTCCTCAAGGGTGAGTGAGTAGTAGGGTTTAACGTCGTTTTCAACCTCGTTTCAGTCATATCACGACGGTGTTTACATGTGCCAGAACAAGAGAGTGCTCCCAGTTCCTATTACCCTGGACACTGATCAGCCCAGCCAGTACAGCACCCGGTCATCCATCGAAGTTTGATCGAACTTAGCCTTGCTTAGCTTCGGTGATCTGACGAGAACCGGTGTGTCCAACGCTATAAGCCGTACCTGCCGTCCTCAATCCACGGCTGTATGAAAGTATGCCTGCTGAGTGCCGTCTTCAACCCACCCTTGTACAAATGTATGATCTCCAAAGTACCGTCTCTAATCTACCGCTGCAGAAATGTATAATACCCAGTGTACAGTCTTCAATCCACCGCTGTACAAAAGTATAGTTTCGAATGTACCGTCTCCAATCTACCGCTGTAGGAATGTATAATATTCAAAGTGTCTTCTTCAAACCACCGCTGTAGAAAGTATGTCTCCATATTACCGTCTCTAATCTACCGCTGCGGAAAGGTATACTATCAAAGTGCCGCCTACAATTCACTGCTGTAGGAAATTATGACTGCAAAGTGCCATCTTCAATCCACTGATCTGCAAAAGTATGTCCCCAAAGTACCATCTCCAATCCACCGCTGCGGGAAAATATAATATCCAAAGTGCTGCTTTCATTCTGCTGCTGTCGTCTTCAATCCACCGCTGTATAAAAATGTGGTCTCCAAAGTACTGTCTCTAATCTACCGCTGCAGAATGTATAATATCCAAAGTGCCGTCTTCAGTCCACCGTTGTACCGCTGCGGAAAAGTGCTGCCCCTCCACCCTACCCCTGTAGCAAAGTATGTCTACAAAGTGCTCTATTTAGTAGACCTTTGTGCAAGAATAGGTCTCCAACGTACCGTCTGCAACCCATCACTGCGGAAATATATACTATCTAAAGTATCATCTTCAATCCACCACTGTATAAAAATATATGGTCTCCGAATTGCCGTCTCTAATCTACTGCTGCACAAAAGTATAATAACCAAAGTACATTCTACAACCCACCACTCTGCAAAAAAGTGCTGCCTTCATTCCATCCTTCTAGAAAAGTTTGTCTACAAAGCGCAGTATTCCGTCGACCTCTGTGGAAAAGTAGGTCTCCAAAATACCATCTCCAATCCATCGCCATCTTCAACCCACCAGTATTCAAAAGTATGATCTCCAATGTACCAGCTCCAATATAACGTTGCAGATACATGTATGTACAATATCCAAAATGCCGTCTTCAGTCCACCTCAGCAGAATAGTATGGTCTCCAATCTACCATCTCCAATCTACCACAGTGCACCGCTTTATAAAAATTATGCATTGAAATGCCGTCTCCAATTCACCGCTAAGGGAAAGAATACTCTTACAATCTACCGCTGAAGAACAGAATAGTATCCAAAGTAATCTCTCCAATCTACCGCTGAGGACAAGTATACTGTGCAAACATCCGCCTCCAATCGACCACTTCATGAAATTATGGCACTTTCCGCCCCCCCCCCCTCCCCCAGGCTGCGGCACACCCCAAATCGCCCAGGCCAGACAGGGTTAAAGGGTCATCTCCAATCTGCCGCTCAGGAAAGTATACTATTCAAACTTCCGTCTCCAATCCACCAGTAGAAAGGAATGGTCTTAAAAGTCTCCAATCTACCGCTGAGGACATGTATACTGTTAAAACCGTCTCCAATGTACCGCGTTATACAAATTATGTATTCAAACCGCCGCCTCTGATCTACTGATGAGGGAAAGTATACTATTCAGACCTCCGTCTACGAATCCACCGCTGTAGAAAGGTATGGTGGTTAATGTGCTGTCTCCAATCTGCCACTGGGAAAGGTATACTGTTCAAACGTCCCTTTCCGATCTACCGCTGTAGAAAAGAATGGTCTTTAACCCTACCTGGTCGGGGGG
>JAVTVY010034142.1:0-14746 GCA_036873755.1 Hanleya hanleyi
CGGGTCAGTCCAAGAGAGTCTGGAGTGAGCTCTACAAGGTGAGATAATCTTTCTGATGCTTAGGTCTTGGAAAGTCATGGAGTTTAAATTTCTTTTTTTGAGATCATAGAAGAAGATGGGGATAAGAAATGTCAGAGTAAGGCCAAACAAGTCTCATTTTCCTGATCAGTGCGTACATTATTCTGAGATTTGTTCATTTTTTTCTTGCAGATTTACAGCAAAGTTCACTCCCTTGGCAAGAGCCACCAATTTTGAATTTGCCTGTAATGTGATATTAGACGTTACAAAATACATTAAGCCATTTTAGCTGAGGAAAATAATGTTGGAAAGTGAATGTTTTTGGTTCAAGGCATGATACCCCCTCCCCCCCCCAAAAAATACTGTCACAATATTTTTGAAATGCCTTTGACTGGAAACAAAAAATGTTTTTTTGTGACTAGAAATGATGCAAATTTATGATTTGATCAACCTGGCTATGGTCACTTTTAGATGACTTTGTGTCTCTGTGGAGATAGCATATATGCAATCTTTCTTACTGTGTTTCTGGTCAAAATACTTGCCCAGAGAACACAAAAAGGCCACAGAATTTGCTCAATCTGCTTATGGAAAGCTATTAAAATGTCTTGAATTTTCAGATGGCCAGAGATGTACTATACTTGGCTATGTTGGTGCTTTTTGATGTGTGTGATAACACTGATTTTCTTGAAAATTATTTTAATACAGTAAAATCTGTGTATATCAACCATGCTTTGGACCATATTATAGTGTCAGTTTTGACAGAGTTCTGGTTTATCAAGATTCAAAAAACTTATTGTGATTGGGACCATGGATAATGTTGGTATTTAGAGATTGGTCGGTTTACCCAGGTGCCCGTACTCACAGATTTCTTTGTATTAATGCAATTTGCTCATATATTTCAATCCCTTTTATCTTGATTTCATTGTTTAATTACCGATGGCCACAGGTGATTGACTCGTCAGACGTGGTTATACAGGTGCTGGATGCCCGGGATCCCTTGGGCACACGATGTTACCAGGTGGAAAATTACATCAAAAAGGAGAAATCCCACAAACATATTATCTTTGTTCTCAACAAGGTGGACTTGATACCTGTCTGGGTCACGGTATGTACAACTGTGGTTTATACCCCTTGAAAATTTGTCTAAACCGGTCTAAACTGAATATTGTGTCCGGGTTCTCGTAGCACAGTACACAGGTCTGCAAGTGCCTCCTATATTTCCTATATTTTTGAGTCATTCCTATAATTTCCTGTACCTCTTATATTTCGACTTTTTCTCATGAAAACATTAAGCAATGCTCTAAAATGAGTCAAATTGGTATGAGGAAGTACTTTTCAAAAAATAACTCTTCCCTCTGCAAATATGAAAACATTTAAATCTCTCTTTGTTGACCAAAGCAGCAGAACGGGCCTCCTCAATCACCACCACTATAACCACATTCATTGAAAAATAATTTGATTAAACATCAGAAAACTATCAAGTTTGGAACATACAATGTCATGATGACATGATACTCCATTATTTCCTATATTTTCCTATATTTTATTAAGAAAATTCCTATATTTATCCTATATTTGGGCCAATTTCCTTTATTTTCTCTGTGACCTAAGTACATAAACCTCTCAAACAGTGATATGATACAGCTGACAACCAGAGGTACCAACTCTTTTTCTGAAACAAATCTGACCTGACACATAGTATGTATATCAGACACATCCTGTGGTATTTTGTCACAATGACTTATTGCCACTGCCCACGAGAAGATTCACCTAGGATCATCAGCATATTGTTACGATAATGGTCGGAGCAGAAAGCTATCATTCTTTTGCATATCACCTCAATCTATATTTATAGTCAGAGATTAGTACAAAGGTAAACATTAGCTGTGAAACTTATTGATCTGACTCTAAAATCTTGGAATGAATAAGGTCCTCATAGGGTCTGCAGACAGTATTGTTCTACAGTTCGCAGTCCTGTTGATATAAAATTTGGGTACCAGTATATTAAATCGAAAAACTGGTTCTCTGGATTTCGAATTTTCTCGAAGGCAGTCTTTGCCAAATTTCCGTAAATATGAGTGAAGGTTCTCAGTCATCCAGGTATTAACAATAAATCGAAGAACTGGTTCCCTGGATTTCGAATTTTCTCGAAGGCAGTCTTTGCCAAATTTCCGTAAATATGAGTGAAGGTTCTCAGTCATCCAGGTATTAACAATAAATCGAAGAACTGGTTCTATGGATTTCAAATTTTCTCGAAGGCAGTCGTTGCCAAATTTCCGTAAATATGAGTGAAGGTTCTCGGTCATCCAGGTATTAACAATAAATCGAAGAACTGGTTCTCTGGATTTCGAATTTCTCGAAGGCAGTCTTTGCCAAATTCTGTAAATATGAGTGAAGGTTCTCAAGTCTGCCAAAGACTGCCCTCGAGAAAATTTGAAATCCAGAGAACCAATTCTTCGATTTATTGTTAATACCTGGATGACTGAGAACCTTCACTCATATTTACGGAAATTTGGCAAAGACTGCCTTCGAGAAAATTCGAAATCCAGAGAACCAGTTCTTCGATTTATTGTTAATACCATATTTTCAGATGGCTATGATGATTTTATGGTTTTTAATTTTTTTTTTATTATTTATTGATGGCTCAGCTTTTGCACTGTTATCTATGCCCATCAACATGTTCTTGTCCGCTGAATATATGCAGATCTATGAAGTCGGGCCTGACCAAACTTTGGTGAGAGCTTCCTGAATGTTGACTGATGAAATGATTAGATTTTCAGATGGCTATGATGATTTCATGGGTTTTAATTCTTTTTTTTTATTATTTATTGATGGAATTAGCTTTTGCACTGTTATCTATGCCCATCAGGAACCCTTGGTTGCAGGTTTCATTGTGAATTTTGAAGGTTCCCTGATACAAGAAAGCCTGGTCCATTCAAGATTCTCATTGAATGAAGGACATTTTTCTTTAATTTTGCTATTAAATCATTCTATTCTACATCATATGATTTATCCTAAAACTTTTGCATGAACCATACATTTAACTGGTACAACATAATGCTTCAATTTTTGTCACCAAACATGTTACTGTACCTTGGAAATTATTTAAAACGAGTGATTAGGAGAGCCCATTTTTAGCCTGACTCTGGGCAATTTTGAACCATTTTGCATACCTGGAGCTTATGCCCCCCCCCCGCCAAATTATGATAAGGGTGGGCCTGTGTTAATCAATGTGTTTACTTGTTATCACACTTGTGCAATGCATAAATTGCCACTGATAAAGCTGCACTTTCTTGCATGCTGTAATCCCAGCACACCACTCATGTGAAACCTAAGTGTTATATACGGTATCCAGGGATTTTTTGCAGGTTCCGATCTCCCAGTTCCTTTTCGTAATTCATTATTGAGGGTCCAATTTTTTAAAGTGAATTTTGGCGCAAAGAGCCTGTGATTAATCACAAAACAGAGGTTTATTAACATGAAATTCAATATCCAGCTATGCAATCGGATCGATATTGAGGCTCCCAGAAGATTTTTCTAGGAGTATTTCCTTCAGAAATCGTTTCAAATTGAGCAACAACACTTTCGTTTTTTGTTTCATTTGAGTTTTGGGCGCCCATATGTTTTCCGAAACTAAATTGGCTCTAGATGCAGCCCTGATCCTACGACTAAAAAAAAACAGGCTGAGGGGTCCACGCACCTTTTAGGTGCTTGCCTGCAATTCATGTTGTTTCTTAGTTTCATCCCATTATCTTATCAGAAAAAATGGGTAGCCATTTTGTCACAGGAGCATCCTACCATGGCATTCCACGCCAGTCTGACGAACCCTTTTGGAAAGGGAGCTCTCATTAACCTTCTACGACAGTTCGCAAAGGTCAGTGTTGGTAATATCTCTACATATGGATTTAACAATCCAGTGTGGGAAATGTCGGTTTATTTTGCTCCATGACTGGATGGATTATCAATGAGAGAGAGACTGTATTGTTGAAATGACAGGTGAATGTGAGTGTCAGACTGATATCAAATTCTCTCTTTGCAATTATTGAAAACTTTGTACCTAACAATAGTGCAAACAAATTATGTCTCTACTCGATTGAATGTTGCACATCTAAAGCAAAACTAGGTATGACATGAAGTCCATTTGAACGGTTTTCATTTAAAATAATGTAAACATATATCATAGATGTTCATTGACTTTATAGATGTTCATGTAAGAGGCTCTGTATCCCGCTTATCTATATTTCCATTATGTTGTTGTTGTTGTACAGCTTCACTTGGACAGGAAGCAGATTAGTGTGGGGTTTGTGGGATATCCAAATGTGGGTAAGAGCTCCATTATCAATGCTCTCCGCTCTAAGAAAGTCTGTAATGTGGCTCCCATCGCTGGCGAGACAAAGGTAAGTAGAAATGTACAAGACGTTTGAAAGATTGCTTCACTTACTGTAATTCAAATATGCCCCTGTCGTGAAGGTGTCCACAAATAAAGTCTGCCAAATATTTCTTGCCATTGAAGCCCAAAAAGTATTATTTTATTCATTTCTTTGTCTTATTTCTGAGCATCTGGGCACCACCATTTTCCTGGCTAGGTTGGCGTAATTTGGTACTCCGAGCACCAAATGACGTCACATAGAATTCTAAATTACGTCAAAGATTAAGGCCTCCGATGTCCTCAAAATGGATAGAACAGAAAACAGATGAATATCAATTTTTATATGAGCAAACTTTTAACATTGAGCGTATGAACACTTCCACTACTGTATTAGATCATGAATGGTATTAAATTCTAACGATGGATAGCTCGTTGTGCAAGTTGTGTTGGGCAAATCTGCAAATCATGCTCTAACCCTTAATACAGCATCATCAGTTCTAACAGCCTCATTTTCGTATAGGACCCGCTGTGGGAAATACGGCAGCACCCAGATGCTTGGGAAAAAGACACAGAAATGAATAAAATAATACTTTTCTGTCTTAATTGGCAAGAGATATTTGATACACTTTATTTTTAAGTAAAAACCTTCACAATAGAAATGTAGTTGAATGGAGTGAAGCATTATTTTAAGGACTTGTGACCCACATGAGCAGATTTTCCCACATCTACTGGTATTTGTTGTATTATTGTGGGAACTATGAACATGATCAACACACATATATATTATTGGAAAGCTTTTCTTCTCTGGGATTTCAAATGTGCTAATATACCGGTAATGGTTGTGAAATGGATAGGTATGAAGTTATTCTAATTTAAATGCTTGTCTTTTCATAGAAGGATTCTCCATTTCCAAGCATTTATTTTTCAAGAATTTTTGAATATATCATTCAATTGATAACTCTGCCAAGTAGAACAACCCTTCAACAAAATATTGGTGCCTCATAATTCGCCCAAATATTTTTCTGTGGAATTTTATGAGTTTTTTTTTTCAGTTGAACAAATTGAATAAAATGTGATGATCATACTTGGAACATATATATATCGGCAGCCAAAAAAAAAATTCAGAAAACTGAGTCACCTCTTTTTCCTTTATCTAGTTTAGAATACCCATGCAAAATGACACCATGATGAATAGCTTTTCAGAAATAATGGTTTTACTTATAAAACTGGAGACTTCTAAAACTGAAGCGGTAAACATAATATTGAAAATTAGCTGAAAGTGATGACACCCTCCATTATGTGATATACGTTTACGTTATTTCAAAAGAATTTCCAGCTTGGAGGTGTCTTGAGTCAATCGGGCTAAAAATGTCACTCGTAATGAGTTTTGAAAGCTAAAATTGCACCGAAGCAAAAATGTATCACCAAAATGAACCTAGAGAAAAAATCGATCCGAGAAAAAATCCCAGATGGGTAACAAGCCCTTATACTATATTTAGACTTGAATGTATTTCTGCTGTCATATAATTCTGCAGTTTTGGACTTTATGATGTTGATATACATGTATATAGCTGATTTCATTATCTGGTTGTAAGACCGTATCTGTCACTCCACTACAGCATTGAGCTGATTTGAGCTGTAATATCTTTCTGGACAAAAATTGTCTTTATGCAGAAGCCTGTCTTTTCAAAATTTGGTGCTTAATGGATCAGTATATCGTATATGTACCCCATAGTTCCAATATGTGTTTCTTTTGAGGAGTCTTATATTTGCGATACTTATCATGATGACTTGTTAATTAGCTGTTGATTACCTGTCAGGTGTGGCAGTATGTGACCCTGATGAAGCGTATTTACCTGGTAGACTGTCCAGGTGTTGTCTACCCGTCTGCATCCACACCTACAGATTGTGTCCTCAAGGGAGTGGTAAGTATAATATAACCTATATTTTCATTTAATTACCAGAATAAAATAACACTTCACCTCAAAATCACACATACCTATTTCAGCTTAACCAGTGAATTTAAAGCTCGAGTGACAGGTCATACTACTAGCACCATTTTAAATAATTGCAGCTTTCTCATTGGCTTGATATTAGACAGTATCAGTATCTGTGACTAGGTGATATTTGGTCCAGATGATCATGACACATGGCCATGGTCTACTCCACTCAAAGCTTTTAAAGTGGCTCCCCACTGTAGACTGAAATCCATGTCATTTTATTCATATTCAGTTTCAAGGTTCTCATTTTAATATACATTCCAAATAACAAATATAATTGGAGGTCCCACAAGATTTTAATATTTTTGAATGATTAGGCCACTAATGTTCACTAATGGGTAGCCCTAAATGTTCGCTTTTCACTGATGTTTCAGTACTATGACTGTTCACATAAATTGCTATTTGAATGCTTAAAATCCATAACATTTTTGCCAGTATGTTCCAAATTCAGTATAGATTCAAAATTTTGAATAAGAATTGGGTGGTCCTGCACTAATTTTTAATATAACAACACGAGATTATGTTCAATTCATGAATGTGCCGCCACTTCTGCAAATGGTCATTTTGGATACTGACAAGCTATCTTCATGAACATTATTTTCATTATTTCGGGAGTACACTATCTTAGTGTGTTATCCGAAAATAACAAAAATACTGTTATACAATCACTTTCTAATTAAAAAAAATATATATATATATATACACGCCTTAATGAAGTCTGGTGAACATTGTCTTCATCTGTGTTACTGCATGAATCTGCCATCTATTATTTACACCAAAGTTCGCATGTTGTATAAGACTTTAGATAGATCACAAAGGATGGTTCGCAGAATGCTCTTCGGCAGCTATAAAACCCACCAACACAACATCAAAGGCAAACAATTGGTAAAACTTATGTTTGGGCCAAAAATGTTTAAAGATCTAAGCATTCAAACTGTGTTCATTTTAATGGTATTAGGTGGCAGCCCTTGTCACACCGATTTACATGGCACTCGCCAGACTTCAGTAAATTAACTGTTTGGGTTGATCTGATTGTAATAGCTCATGAGGGCTGTTGGTAATGGTCTTGTCTGTCCTCCCAGAATATGGAAAATCTAATCTTGGCCGATCTCACCAAATATTGATCTTGAATCTTTAGTCTTGTTTATCATACAGGAAGGTTTTCCCTGGTATCAGATTGGAGAATGGCTTTACTCACGGATCAGAGATGGTCAATTAGGTTTTATCCATAGTCAAAGAGACTTAGCTTTGTAGTTGAACAACACAGAATAATAATCTCCATAAAAGAGATTTAATGTTTGTTTCCAAATCATAAGCTTTAATCGACTTCCTGTTGCTTAGGTGCGTGTTGAGTATGTGAAGTCTCCGGAGGACTATGTGGGTCCCATGCTGGAGAGGATCAAGCCAGAGTATGTGACGAGGACGTACAAGATTGACAGCTGGACCGATCACGAAGACTTCCTGGAGAAACTGGCCAAAAAGTCTGGCAAACTTTTAAAAGTAAGAGCAATGTGTCTTCATTGTGGCACTCATTCTTTCGGTGACTGGTGGTTACAGCGTTGAATATGCAGATTATCTGCTAGAGAATATCTATTTTACATAGATGTATGTTCAGGATTACAAATGATTTTTCAAGAAAAAAAAACAGTTCAGATGCATTGTTTTGAATGAATAGAAATATTCAGACTTGAATTAGTTGTAGCTTAGCTCATGCAGTGTTCTACAGTTCTTTTGTTCCTTCCAGCCATTGGCTGTACTCTATTTAAGACCTCACCAAAACCCGGTGGTGAAGTAACCACTCTCTCTAGTTGGAGGGCCTGTCATGTTCCAGGCCAATCATACAGAGAAAGCTGTTTTACCCCATGTTTCAAATAGCTGTTATGACAGTAAATGAGAACCATTTGCCTTGATCTTGAATTAATTGTTTAGCCTTCAGTGAAAGCCTTTGTTTTGAAATTCTACCATGCAGTGGACAACTTTACATGTTCAATTTAACCTTACTATAATGCAGTGTTTTTACCATGTAACAGACCTTAAATGTATTATTACTAAGCTCAGTGGTGAGGATGTTACGATGTTCATTTACAGGGTGGAGAAGCAGACCTTGGTACAATGGCTAAAATGGTGCTCAATGACTTTGTGAGAGGCAAGATTCCTTACTTTGTGAAGCCACCTGGCTGTGAGGTAAGAGCTAGCTCAATGGTGATGTTCAGCACAGTCATTTTATCCAAACTGTATTGATTCCAGTAAAACTCTGGATTAGCATGGCTTTGTATTTGTACACATTTAAACATTCTGTAAATCAATTCTGAAGTTCAAGACTGAATAGAAAAAGGATTCCGTTAGTCTTTTTGAACGCTAAACATTTGGGGTTGTGATTTTGTAGGGCGAAGAGGCTGAATATACCGCGAGCGCTACTGGAACAGCAGCAACAACATCATCAACAACAGTGGTTGCTACAACGGAAGAAGATGAAAAAGTAGACCAAGTAGATTCTACAGATATAAGGACTTCACAGAGTAAACCCAAGGTAAAACAAAACTTGAAGAAAATTCATGTGGAGACAGAATATGCAGAAGAGGACATACAGGCGGTTGATCTATCAGATGGAGAGAGTGACTCGGAACTAGAGCGAGATGCTGAGCAAGAAGAGAATGATGAAACAGACTACCCAGTGACTACAACGTCTGTGTCGGATTCTAGTTTTGACAGAGTAGATAAAGTAGAAAGAACAAAGACGGTTCCATCTGAAACTTGTCACGAAGAACAATCTGTGACTGAGGTTGACAAAGAACAACAGGATCAGCCAATCAAATCACAGCCATGCAAACAGTATGAGAAGCAACTCTCTAGCAACAGAAAACGTGGTGTAGCCATGGGCGCTGATAGGCTGTCATCTAGAAAGTCGAAGAAAAGAAAGAAAAGTTTGTTAGAGAATCCCAAAGACGATGATTGTCAAATTAAATCGAAACGCAAAGATGTCAGTATAGCAGGGAGCACGATATCTACAGAGTATCGCTCAAGTTCCAGCGGTAACTTCCGTGTCACACCACAGGATGATAGCATGACGTCAACAGTGATAAAGGAAGTGAATTGTGACAGTAAGTTGATCACATGTATTTCCAGTGATTTTACATATACTTAATCGATGGTTTGACTAAGAATTAAGAAATAAAGATCTTGGAAGTGGTTTCAGATTTATGAGATAAACAACATTTGGTACAAATCTACCATTTTAAACCCAGGCTGTAGGGTCTAAACTCCTGTTTATCTTGGCAATTTGAATCCCAATTTCGAGGTCTTTATTTCGATTTGGATATGCAAAATCTATGTGTGATCACGATTTCTGTCCATCTATTAGATTTATTTGTCTGTGTTGTATCTCCAGTTCTAGGTTGTGGATCGGTACCAAAATTGGTGTTTATCTTGCCCATGGTTAAAAGAACCCTATTTATTTTTGGGTCCAAGGTCAAGGTCACTTGGACTAGAAAGTCTGCAAAAAAAAAATTAAGACGAATTGGTACCAAACATTGGGTGTTTAGCCTTGATGGGACAAACAAGAACCCTATTTTATGTTGAGGTTAAAAGGTCAAAGGTTAAGTCCACTTAGGCCAGATAACCTATGAAATCTATTCCAAGTTATAAATTGGTTCAGATCTCTAGGCATACCTTGACCATGGGGCAAAGAACAACCTTATTTACTTTGAGGTCAAAAGATCAGAGAATGGTCAAGGTCACCATATGCCAGAAAATGTCGAAAATTGTGTTGTTCCTGTTATAACTCTAGTTCAGGGATCATGTTGATTATGATCAAATTTCAAACTCATCACGAGTAATTGATTGTGATTGATTATTACCCCCCGAGCGGTATTGTCGTTGCCTCTGTCATCTGTCCGTCCGTCTGTCCATCATATCATTGTAAACACATTATCTCAAAAAGTCCTTCACTTACAACAATGAAACTTCATACAGTTGTTTAATACAGCCAGTACCAGAAGCCTATTGAAAGTCGGTGCCATTGGATGTGTTTTTCAGGAGTTATGCCCCTTTATACATGTCTGGCTGTTTTTATCCTTGTAAACACATTATCTCAAAAAGTCCTTCACTCACAACAATGAAACTTCATACAGTTGTTTAATGCAGCTAGTACCAGAAGCCTATTCAAAGTCGGTGTAATCGGATGTGTTTTTCAGGAGTTATGCCCCTTTATACATATCTGTTGGTCCATATCCTTGTAAACACATTATCTCAAAAAGTCCTTCACTCACAACAATGAAACTTCATACAGTTGTTTAATACAGCCAGTACCAGAAGCCTATTGAAAGTCGGTGTAATCGGATGTGTTTTTCAGGAGTTCTGCCCCTTTATACATGTCTGTTGGTCCATATCCTTGTAAACACATTATCTGAAAAAGTCCTTCACTCACAACAATGAAACTTAATACAGTTGTTTAATACAGCCAGTACCAGAAGCCTATTGAAAGTCGGTGCCATGGGATGTGTTTTTCAGGAGTTATCTCAAAAAGTCCTTCACTCACAACAATAAAACTTCATACAGTTGTTTAATGCAGCCAGTACCAGAAGCCTATTCAAAGTCTGTGCCATGGGATGTGTTTTTCAGGAGTTCACACAAACCTGTGTGGATTGCTGTGAATAGACAGTAATCGTTCGACTACATCTACTATAGGTAATCACTGCTCTATTGCTATATTGTTTTGTCTGTCTATGATCTATATCATACAGGTAAAATTATGCCCACCCCAAATATGTGAGTTGTTGGGGTCAGAAACATTATTTCCACAATTGCTCTGGGCCCGGCCCGAGGGGTCCCGATGGCGACAGCCACATGTATTGATTTGTTACATGTCTGCACATCCGTCCATCAATCTGTCTGTGAACTTCTGTTGTCTGTGCGACATCTCCTGTTTCAGGTTTTGGATAAGAATTACCTTGTCCATGGGACATAGAATAATTGTGAAGTCAAAAGGTCAAAGCCATGGTTACCATTGTCTGCTTTGTTCATTGTAATGTCCACTTGTGTGATTGCTTTTCTATCATATCCAGGCCTTCAATTATGTCCTATATGTCCTATATGTCCTATATTTTTTTAGTCGTCCTATATTTTCCTATATTTCTGAAAAATGTCCTATATTTCCTATATTTTTGCCCTGAGTCTCTTTCAAATTATTAAATTACTTCAGGGATTATTCTAGCCCAAAATTTATATGCTCAATTTTCGAAAAGAGATAAACTCAATTTATCTCTATAAACTCAATATTTCAGACTTTTTCATAGTAAAAGATATGAAACTCAATATTTCAGACTTGTTCATAGGTAAAAGTTTCAAGAAACATCAAATTCAAGTTTTTCATCGATATTGTAAAATATGATGCACACTAAAATAACTAAAGAATAGATACTGAAGCTGCTGAATTGTATGTACTTTATTTCTCCATTCTTTGGGTTTGACTAGCATGCATCACCAGTGTGGTTTTATAATGCAACTCATAAGAGTGTTGGACAGAGGAACTTACAACAAAAAGACATGCTAAGCTCCTCCTCGCCCCCCCCCCAAAAAACACACACACAGTCAAAAAAAACCAATCTTGTTAAAATTCTTTGTTAACAAGACATTGCCGACTTGAACTACAATCTAGACAAGATAATGTTCGATTTTCCAAGGTGAAAACTAAAGTCTGAGTAAACAAGATAAACGCAGAAATTATATAATTATTTCATTTACCAGCAGAACTGTTTTGCGTTTAATTACTTTTCAAAGGATTTCATATCATCCTAGGCCATAACAGATAGGACACCAACAGTGGTCCAATCAACGAGTGCCTAAGAGAGATCGGTCGGCTTTCCCCAATGCATGTAGCGATCCTGAACCACAACAACACTAGGGTTAAACTGCATCAAAGAAGTGAAGAAAACTTTATTTGTTGAGATTAAACGCTGACAAGTAAATATGAGGAGGAACTTAAGATTTTTTCGCAAATATCAGAAGAATGACAAAACTGAATCTTTCGTAGGAAAACTCAATTTGAAAATTTGCCCAAAACTCCATTTTTGAGAATTTTTAATCAGGATTATGACGATTAAAAATAAGGCTAGAATAACCCCTGTACTTGGTTTTCATGAGTATATTTCCAGGTGTTTGTTGACCTTGCTTGTCACACAGCCTTGCTCTGATTTCCCACCATGGCATCCTCAGACGATGCTGACTGTATGAAGTCTTTCATGATAAATATGGTGGGTTATCAGAGAAAGGCTTGAATCAAACTTCTTTGTTTCTTTCAGGTAGGTAATCTGCTAATGTACAACTAATGCGAAGTTGAAGATTGTCCTATATTTGTCCTATATTTTCAGTAAAATGTCCTATATCTGTCCTGTATTTTTAAGAAAAAAGTCCTATATTTTGTCCTATATTTCCACTGGAGACCAGTTGAAGGCCTGCATATCTGTTCAGCATTGTTTTTTTTGTTGAATCCCAAAAACTCTTGTAATGAAAATTACATTAATGCAAAATGTTGGAGAATAAACTAAAATCAACACCCGCCACCACTACAATCACCACAGATGTTCGCTGGTGTGTATCGGGAATTCAACACCACTTTTGGTACAATGTTACAACATGAAGATATAGTGGAGGTATGTTTGAATAACCAACCAGCCAGTATTTCGAACTCTTTCAATTGCTCACTGTGAATAACAGTCACAAGATTAGAATTTTTACCCCTCAGCCTATTAGGCTGCGGGGTCTTGTCGTTGGCATGTACGTCTGGTCGTCCGGTCGTCAACAATTCTTGTGATCGATCTAGAAACCGAACCGTTGCTTCTAGAGACTTCAAATTTGTTATACAGAATTGTTGGGTGGTCAACCACAAGCCTATTGAATCTGGACCCGATTGGTTGGAAACTTTGGCGGCCATCTTTAATTTATGCGAAACCATCACAGCTTTCTCGTTATCAAGCTTTCTTAAGAACGACTTACCCTAGGCACACCAAACTTGCCGTGCACATATGCTCATGACCCAGAACCCTATTGAATCTGGACCCGATTGGGTGGAAACTTTGGCGGCCATCTTTAATTTATGCGAAACCATGAATCTTGTGTATCTCGGAAACCATTTTGCTGTTCAGTGTGAAACTTTGTAGAGATTATCGATACATCAAGAAACTTTGAAAGAATGACCAAACCAGTTTTCCTGATTAGGTGAAAGCCTTGGTGGCCATCTTTAATTTATGCAGAATCTTTAATGATGTATTTCTTTGATACCATTGAAGTGTTCTATACGAAACTTCTTCGTTTCCAAGCTTTCTTTAGAACGACTTACCCCAGGCACACCAAACTTGCCGTGCACATCCATATGCTCATTACCCAGAACCCTATTGAATCTGGACCCGATTGGGTGGAAACTTTGGCGGCCATCTTTAATTTATGCGAAACCATGAATCTTGTGTATCTCGGAAACCATTTTGCTGTTCAGTGTGAAACTTTGTAGAGATTATCGATACATCAAGAAACTTTGAAGGAATGACCAAACCAGTTTTCCTGATTAGGTGAAAGCCTTGGCGGCCATCTTTAATTTATGCAGAATCTTTAATGATGTATTTCTTTGATACCAATTGAAGTGTTCTATACGAAACTTGGTATACAGCATCGATGTATCAAGAGACTTGACTTGCACTGAATAACCGCATCAATTCTTCTGAGAGGCAGGAAGGATGGCCGGCCATTTTTAATTTATGCAAAATCATTAATGATCTCTATCTGTGATACTGTTTAAGTGCTCGATATAAAATTTGGTAAACATCATCGATGCAACAAGAGACTTGTGATGAATGACAGAACTGGTTTCTCTGATTGGGTGGAAATCTTGGTGGCCATCTTTAATTTATGCAAAATCTTTAATGATATATATCTCGGATACCATTTAAGTGTTCTATATGAAACTTGGTATACAGCATCGATGTATCAAGACACTCGCAATGAAGATCAGTTCCTCTGAATGACCGGAAGGATAGGCGGCCATCTTTAATTTATGCAAAATTATTAATGATCTCTCTCTGATACCGTTCAAGTGTTCGATGTAAAATTTGATATACATCATCAGTGCATCAAGAAACTTACGATGAATGACAGAACTGGTTTCTCTGATTGGGCGGACTTTCTACATCACTAAGGAGCCACTGTTCAGCGACTAATGTTGTCATACTTGGAGACTTCAACAATGACTTTCCTGTCGACTCGGCTGAAACAACCAAGATAAACGACTTCTTCCAAGAGCATGGGCTCTTTCCCTTAATCCACATCCCATGCAACCACAGATCTTACGACAACCATTGACCAGATTTTC
>JAVTVY010034143.1:0-14923 GCA_036873755.1 Hanleya hanleyi
AATATTTGAACTACGGCCAGTATATCAACTGTATTCCATTGGGCATTCCGGGCGTGTGCACGCGCATGGATTGGAATGCTGCCCAGTTCGCAACAATGTGTTAACAGTTCGCAACAATGTGTTAACAGTTCGCAACAATGTGTTAACAGTTCGCAACAATGTGTTAACAGTTCGCAACAATGTGTTAACAAAGAACAGAAAATATCATGATTATCATGATTACTCGATCTTTTGTTTGTTTTATTCTTCTGACTAATAAATTCCATGTGATTTATATATAAGACAATTTTGTTAAATCCATTCTGCTGGTACGTCATTTCCATTGTGATGTCTATATTCAAAATATCGAGAGTCGTTCCCCCAACGTCTCTCGTTCTCTCAGTAGTAACGGCCCAAACTCATCGTGTGACTCCAGCATATTGAGTATAATCGGATTTCGATCAATATTTAATCCCAAGAAAATGGAATTAGAAGTATATAAATCAATGACAACGTTCTAGGCTTACGCCAAATAACAAATAGTACAACAACATTTACAGAACCATGACCATATGAATTTACCTCGTACGTTTAAATGGGTGAATGACCCCAGAACAGGTGCGGTAGAAGTGCCAAAAATAAAATATTGTATATACAAGAAATTGTCCAGTTGGCATGAAGTACAATATTATATAGTATACTCGGAAAAGCTTCAAGTCACTGAGTCGCATCATTCTCGAATAACAGGGCCGTGAAGTAGTGCATTCATGCAAAATCGTCAATTTTGTGGCAAAAACACCTCATATTTCTTTCTATAAACATATGAAGATAAACGATAACCAGAACCAGCTTGATACAGCATACTCGCTGTTCCATTTGGGACAGAGTACAGAACATATAAAAAGTAGAATAAATAAGAAAGTAAACAAACAAGTGCGACGTTTCCGTTTCTGCTCCCAGAAATCCACTAGGCCAGAGGTCAGTTTTCGCAGCTAAAGTGAGTTCTGGGGCTAGATTGTTCCAATACGTAGTCGTAGACCAAATCTGGTTCTGGTTATCGTTTATCTTCATATGTTTACAGAGAACAATAAGAATTGTTTTCACCTCAGGATCAATTATTTTGCACGAATGCACTACATGTACTTCACGACCCTGTTACTCCAGAATCATGAGTGCCTCAGTGTATAAACTATAATATTGTACTTCATGCCAATTGAACAATTTATTGTAGTGGAAGTATTTTATTTTGGTACTTCTGTTTTTCAATTGACCTGGAGCCATTTACCCATCTTAAGATACAATGTCGCTTCGCCGATGCATTTCATATAAAAATGAGGCAATGGAAAAGCTACAGCGAAACCAGGTAAACCCTATAAACCTGGATATTTTGGTGATTCGAAGGAGTCGTATAATAATAATCCTGTATTATCATCCCGCGATTGTTTTGAATTAACAGGTCGATATCCGAAGACCCTGACTTTTGACACCTGGTGACGGTCACAGACTGACATCAAAGGTAGTTTGGTCAGCCATAAAATTAGAATCAATAAAAACCCAAGACAGCGCAGTGGGTTGACGGAATGTTGGCTGCGAGCCCTTAGTGATTGGTTCAATGTATACATGAACTTCTATGGGTTTACTCACCAAGTCTTGTCTCGATCCAAATGGATTACCTTTTCCACTCACAGATGCTGCGCGCTGTTCGCTTCCGCCTCGATGACAGCTCATTACTGACGACCAATCAGCAAGTTTTGCGCCACCTAGCAACCGTGAACATGGCGTGACCAGGTGTTCTTGCGAAATCTGGTGACGATGCTATTGGTGGCAAGAATGTGTGGCTTATACCGACTGGTTAGAAACTGGTCTACTCATACCATCATTGACTAGCCATATGTATTTCATTCATTCGATATTCGCATACGGTGCATTCACGACTGCTCGGTCTATTCCGTCGAAGTCATATCACCCCGCGCATTATGGTGTAAGGATTTTACAGCTCTCAACTGTAAAGAGTGATCCACCGCACGTGAGGCACATCACATGCTACAGGATGTGTTTCCGCTCACACAGTCCTCGTTGTATTTCTCCCATATCAGGAGATAAAATATGTATCCAAATGAAATGGATATTCCCTTGATTCTACCCGCGAAGGATCCCTTCTAATTTGAGGTGTTTCTCCTGGTTTTACGTCTAAAACTGATCTCCATGGTAACGGAAGTCGTACAGCTGACATGCTATTTTCAAAGTTTCCGTGTGATACTGTGCATTCAACATTGATGCCAGTATGGATTCCTGGCAGTACGGAACGAGGTACCAATGTCCTACATTATCCGAGACCGTGCCCAGTGAAATATGATGGTAAAAACTTCAATGTGTGGAAGGATTAGGCTGATAAGAATTAATTGCTTATATGCTACATCTGGCAAATATTTGACATTTCAAATCGTCAAGATAATAGACTCGACTTACCTGCTGTCTATTCTGAGAGAAATCACCGAGGAAGACTAAGTTGATTAGCCCCATGATTAACTTGCTACAGTTTTAGCAGACAATGCCCAATATTGCCAAGTCTTGCCGAAAGGTTGAGTACATGCCAGAAATATATTGTGGTGGTGTTCACAACGAAGAATGTGTGCCACGACATGTACATATTGCCAACTTAATGTGGTCGTAAACCCTCAAGTAAAGTTTCCATCAAATGAAAATCCATTGCAAACAGTGTGGGAAAATATTTATTGTGATTTTTTACGATTTTATTACACCGAGTAAACTGCAAATAAAGCACGGTATTCTATGGTGGTCTGTTGCAATTATATCTCGGTCCAGTGGCGTCACACTGTCTTAATACATATATTTCAAACTTTGTATGTACTTTCCAATGCTTGACTCAAGCTTAAGGTGTGTATACTTTGAGTTTCAACACAGACTCACTGTTCCAATGTGCATGTTTCACCAAAATCTGGGAGATAGTAACTCATAAGTGTCAATTCCCGATTTTGGTGAAGCAGGCACATTGGACCAGTGAGTTTTCTGGAAATGTATCTTTACATGTTTTTCCTGTTCGTATGCATTAATTCTCACTTTAATTGCTTAAGCATTAATATGTTAATTCGCATCTCTTTCATTCATAATATTCGTCACTTACCCAAAATCCCAAGACAACAGCAATTGTCGGCGTGTGCGATGTCAGTTTTCTTACTTGAGAGTGGAGGGTGATACATGTACAACACTCTCTCCTCATCCTCTAACAATCTGATCGTTGCAATTCCGACTATGATTTGGGACTTTTGTGGCAAGGATTGAGGCCTGGACAGCGCGATTATTGATTATTTTTTGCGAAGAGTTAACGCCTTCATAAAACTAACCCTCCATGAATTTCGACCTCGTTTTAATGTAAATACTGGGTAATAATATTCATTGTTTGATCCTGCAGGTCTATGCTATCTTGATCCTGCAGGTCTATGTTATCTTGATCCTGCAGGTCTATGCTATCTTGATCCTGCAGGTCTATGCTATCTTGATCCTGCAGGTCTATGCTATCTTGATCCTGCAGGTCTATGCTATCTTGATCCTGCAGGTCTATGCTATCTTGATCCTGCAGGTCTATGCTATCTTGATCCTGCAGGTCTATGCTATCTTGATCCTGCAGGTCTATGCTATCTGCTCCACCGCTTACCACCAATATCTTTGCACACCTTTTATAAGGGACAATACTGGCTATGTCAACGAGGATATCTGGCTATGTTTGTCAGCAAAATTAGATGCATCGTGCCTCTCAGTCCATGTGTGCCACGGTTATTGCATTCGCTTGTGTGTGTGAGGAGGTGGGGGGAGGGGGCCGCAGTGCAGGATTTGAATGAATGATATTCAATAAATGAGACAATGTAGTCACAGAAGCAGAGAGAACAGTTACTTCGGCACATCAGTAAGTTTTTAGCTGCGGACCGTTTATAGACTTTGGATCATGAAATAGATGTCATTCTCGTTAACTTATATTGTCTTTTGTACCATCTGGACAGTTTTAGACTTTTATTATCATGTTTACATTCCAAGGAGACGGCGAATGCCGGCATGTGCGACGACAGATATCAGTATAAACTGGAGAGTGATTTTGACCCCCCCCCCCTCACCGCCGCTCCCCCATTCACCTTCTGACAAACTGATCACTGCAATTTGAGAAAGAAATTTTCACTATGACTTGGCACACTTTCAGGCAAAGCATTGACATATGAATACTTGACATTCTTCCAAGAAATTAACGAATACATAAAACTATATATACTTTATGAATTTCAGAACTCGTTTGTAAGAAATACAGACACCAGTAGTCCGTGTTCGAAATGTCTTTGTTACAACTTTTACGACCTAGTACTTTTGTATACCGTTGATAAGAAACAATGCAGCATATGCCAATAAAGATGTCCAATGCTGATAGTCAGCAAAATTGGATTCATCATGTATATCAGCTCATGTGTTCTACTGTTATTACAGGGGTGTGTGCGTTGGGGGAGGGGGTGCACGTGCCTGTCAGCCTCGCAAAGGAATGATACTTCGTGCATGAGAGCTAAAGTGAGTGGAGGACGAAAAGTGGTCACAGAAGCAGAGAAACTTCGACCCATCAATTTGTTTTTCTCCGTGGATTGTTCTTCGATTTTGGAACAAGAAAAATAAAACACTGTTCTAGACTCATACCTGAGTGTGTTGATTACACAAATAGACAAACTTCTGAGCTATTCTGTGCGTAAACATATTTCATAAAAATATAGCTCAAAAGTTTGTTTATTTCTATAAGAATAATGCTGTCAGTCGTGTTAGCTTATATACCTTCTGGGCAGTTTCAGACTCCAGAGTGTACGGACTTAACTGATTCACGTATATGCAAGAATAACAGACCTGATGCCCATCCCCCACTGCACGCACCCCTCATCCTCCGACAAACTGGTCGCTGGAATTCCAGGACTATCTTTTACTAATATGACTTGGCACACTTTCAGATAATCATTGCCACTTAAATACTTCACATACTTCGAGGGAGTTAACAAATACATAAAACTGTACTTTATGAACGTCAAAATGGCAAGACAGTAGTCTTTGTTCGATAAAATAGGTCTATATTACAACTGTTACGACCTAGTACTTTGCATACCTTTTATAAGAAACAATGCAGCATGTGCCAATAAAGATCTAGCTCTGCTTGTCGGCAAAATTAAATTCCTCAGTCAGTCTCTCAGTTCATGTGTACCGATGTTGCTACATCATTTGGGCGATGGACACTACGCGTGTCACATTGTCTTGCAAATGATTTGTTAGACAAATTAGAGCGGAGCAATGTTTAGTGATAACATGCAGTGCCTGATATAAAGGCTAACTATTCCAAGTTGAACTCGGAAAACCGGAACGACTGAAGAAGAGAAGATATTTCGGTCCAATGATCCAATATTTCTCGGTGGCTTGTTCATCGACTTCGAAGAACCAATAATGATGTCATTCTGGCTACCTTGTGCTGTGCTCTGTACCTTGTGGTTAGTGTACGGTAAGTCAAACCGCTCGCTAAGGGTTTAGTCTAGTGGCTAAAATTTTAAAGAGTATAGTTTTCGGTTTTGTGGCCCACCTGTCAACAAATTTCTGCTGGTTGTACCAGTTAGTGTATACATTGAGGCGTCGGAAAATGCCTGTTGCCAGCTTCAATTTAGCCAAGTTTACATGGAGTAGGAACGAACGAAGCCATGCAAACTTGGCTAGCTTTAACTCTTATTTTTCACTCCAACTGAGAATTGAAAATTCCCTATATTTAATTAAACGGTCATAGTTCGTTCTATTTTTGAGATATATCACAAATAAGTAGCTTTGAATCTTATAATGAAATTTTTAAATTATTGGTGTGCGTCTTTAAGCTTCAAATAAAGTTTTGACTCCTTTTTGGAGATGTAAGTGATATACAATATAAAGTAGTTTCAGTACGAACCGAATCAGAACAGGAACAAATACGATTATTGTATTTCCGGCATCAGTTAGGGTAAAATATCGCTGAAATCCCCCCCCCGCCCCAACCTCGCCGTATGTTGGAAAAAAATGTATAAAACTAGCCAAAGATTGGTCTAAATATTATGAATACCTGCCACCTGCCATATTTGTTACAGATATAAAATTTACGTCTATGTATCGAGCTGATATACTTGTGCGTGGCGAAGAGAAATAAAATACTTCCCCAAAGTTGACGAACATTTGCTACATCTTTTGAAGCTGCCTTGAGATTTCATTCTAATGCGAAAATGAAAATATCAAGTTTATACACCAAATCGTAGCATAGGGCGCCAAGAATAAATATTCGCGGCCATTAATTTGATTGCATGCATACTCTGGGGCTAACTATTGCGCCGGAACTTCAATTTTCCCTACATCATTTCCGATATCAGAATTTCAGAAATTTCAGAAATTAAAGAAATAGGTTTTGGCTCACATTCTGGAGACACCCCCATACTTGATAGGGAAACAGATATACAATTATTTTGAGTATGAAGCTAATATCGCCCATACTCTCATACATGTATATTCAATTATAGTCTTGATAATTTTGATTACTTAAAGGGGAACTCAAATGGAAAATAAAAACTTCTGGGAGGGAGGGGGGGGGGGGGGATATGTTGTTGATATATTTTTCTGAAAATTGCAACATTGTTCTGAATTTTTCTTTTTACATCTTTTTGCATGAAAACATTTCTCATGAGTTGATTAGATAGACAAATACGAATAATTAAAGTGCTAATGCAGCGAAATTGTCAATTTCATTTTTATCATGAAATTTTACGGTTTGGGATTTCTGCTTTAATTTAATAAAATTCTCACAGAGAGTTTCAAACAGGAAGATATTATATTTTGCTACGAAACACAAGGGGGTTAGCAGATAAAGTGCGACACTTACGGTCGCCATGTTTTTCGTATATGTGACGTCATAAGTATGACATGCCGATCGACGAGCAAGCCAGCGATACATGCGTAGCATATGGCGAAGGCCAATATCCATAGACTTAATTCACATTGTTGTTGAGTATTATACTGTTGATATCCTTCACTGTCTTCGTATGGTAAAGTGCCAGGAATGAAAGAAAGAATCTAGTCGGCCACGTGTCCGTGCATGATCAGTTAAAATGATTTATTTACCTGAATTCGTGGGCAATACCGTAGTTGGACGAATGCATGCAGTTACTATCTGATTCACATACATGTAGGAGGGAACGGGGTTTTCGTGGATTTATCAGTTAATAAATCACATCAGATGTCGAAACTCACAATATATTCCAAACTCTGTCTATGCAATTATTTGTCATCAAAAATATTCCCCTGGCATTAGAAATTATTTTAAAAATCTTCAAAGTTTGTATCGTCTGAGTAACTGCATGTTGAATACACGATCATGCCGGCAACCGGGTAAGTGGAAAGATTAGTGAGCTCAGCTTTCTCTAGGCCATGCACCAACATAATTTCAGAATACTACGTAAAATATTAAATTGAAGTTTACATACCGAGAAAACTAACATTTCAAACATTTAAACTAAAGAAGATTCAAACAACAACAAAACAACAAACCGGACAAAGACAACATTGAAAAACGAGTCTCTCGGGAGTAGGCCTATCTGAAATAAAAAAATAAACATGAAATTAGTTCAACATTATTCTGAAAAAATTACATAATGCTAAAAAATTGTCTGTGATAATAAACGAGAAGGGTGCAAGATAATTTTACCGACGGCACAGAAAAATATATAAGACAAATATAAATTCTGATAAAAAAATATTATTCAACAATTTTGAATGGCTTTTTCTTTTCTCATACCGCACAAACTTATGAACAGTTTACATTTGCTTTCATAACCGATCATATTGTGGAATGCAAATAGAATATAGATTTAGAGTGAATGGAAGAAATTCTTAATAAAGCCTTCACTTTTTGCACAAGAAAACCGGAATGTGAAATTGAAAACCGAAGACTTGTTTTTGCACGCGGGCCTCGGCGGGAGCACTTCAGACGGGCCGCTTCAGACGTCGTGATAGATTTGGGCATTCCAATTTAGAGCATATAATATTATGTTTTTAGATCTAATTTAAAGTTGATTGTAATGGGAAGAAGAAAACATATCTCTCTGAGAATCTGGGGATAATGAAGATCGATCTTCGTTATTTTCTTGAAGTTGGGAATCCTTCCGTGTAATGATAAGTGATACACCGTAGGCAAATAAAATGCGGACACTGGCAGATAAATTTTATAAATATCATACAAAACAAATTTATATAGACTACAGATTCTTGGTAATTAATTTGACCAGATAAAAATTATAATGGAACTGCTCAGTGGAATTTGAAGTCATTTCTATGGTAATGAATTCAATTTAGCCTGGTTGCACACGGTAGGCTTTGCTCGGTCGCAGATGCGGGGCTTTTTGTATCTTCATTAGGTCCATACAAATTGTCTGTATTCATTCACAGGTATGTCTTATAATAAACCCTTGGCATACTTAATTTCCTGATGAACATTAAATTCAAAAATTTTATTAAACAAACCAATATATTGGCCTCGAGGACGGGCTTGTCTCCCTCCAAACACTGTCCGCCATGCAGAGCCCAGACTCAAGCTGACCATCTGTCATACTTATGACGTCATCATATGTGTAAACAAAGCCATGTAAACGGTCGCACTTTTTAGAGCACAATTGCACGCTCTTTTCCTTTTGAAATAAGAACTTCTCCTTGTCCGATTTTCCTCATGGATATAGCAAATTAATCACGAAAGAATAGAGAATCAAATTATTTAATAAAAATTTCGCTGCATTAGCACTTTAAGATTCTGACATCTTTACAGTCCATTAACTTGTGTAAGGAGGTGTGTTAGTAGAAATGAATTTTAATAAATATGAATCGCATGAGTACACCTTTGTTACTTCATATTTGTTAATAAGATATCATAATCCGTGCAGTTTCCAAAATAAAGCCCTTTATAATCTGATAATATGTCATGAGAACCGTATTTCTATAAATACTTATAACTTTTTAGAAATAGTTTTCATGATGCTGTAAATAAGCAATATTACAAAGAAAGACACTAGACTTATAGCTTTGTGACAATTCCAGTATTTTTATCATTTACTCTAAGATAGTGTTATCCCAAAATAACGAAAATACTGTAATTCCAGTATATTCTAGCCATTATAACAATATATATGTAACTCCGAAGAATGATATCATGGTTATGTAGTGATCTATATTTCAACTTAATTCAAAGTCATTCATTCTTCGGAGTTACATATATATTGTTACAATAACTAGATTATAATCATGATATCATTCTTCGGAGTTACATATATATTGTTATTCGTAAAACTCCTAATAGTGGGGCGGATATGTGGCAACTTACAGGAGGATTGTCTGTTTGGTGGTAAAAGCACCAAAATTGGCACATTTGAAGTTTATTATATAGTAAACGATTTTAGATATACGGCCAAGCTAAATTTTCTCCGTGGATGCCCGAAAATGGCAAAATCCAAGATGGCCACCATAGTGAAGCAGATATGTGAAATAATTGTGGTAAAAGCACCAAAATTGGCACAGTTGATGATCAGAATGTACTTAATGATTCCAGATATAGGGCCAAGCTCAATTTTTTCTTTTATGCCCGTAAACTGAGACAGTCCAAGATGGCCACCATGTGCGTCGTGAAAATCTATTAAACAGCATATCTCTCTGAATACATGTCACAAAAACATGAATAAAATGTTGTTTTATATGTTTTCGTACACAAGGAAGCCATTACTGATGCAGAAATATGACAATTTACCATATTTTATAACTTCAGGACATGCGTCAGAATATCTATATTAACCAGTCCATATGTGATCAATTTGATGATCAGTAGACACTAAACAATTTAAAATACAGTGTCATTACGATTTTGTGCAATATCAGCTATATGTGTGAACATCAAAGATTGTGTCCATACGATACACGCATAACAAAAAGTTCCATATCGTAGTCACTTAAGAACATACATATCCGAATGCAATATTATTTTCTATGTTTTCATGAACACAAAACATCGGGCAATCGACAGAAATGCATTGCAATCATAATTATATACGAATGCATGCGAAATAGCTGCAGTTTATGAACAAAACCCAAAATTTGTCCGATCCTTTAAGCAAATATCATTCATCATATCATTCTTATTATTTCCCCAGATATAAGGCTTCCAATACCAAACTGCACCGAAAACCAACATGGATACGCCATCAAGAAACGCCACAATCAAGCAAACCAAAACAACATATTATTATGACAAATAAATTTGTGTTTCTCTTCTTGCAGATGACTGATTAGAACCACCATGCCAGCGAAGAAGCGATGTAAGATTGTACAAGATGACAGTCTGCAACCATCTACGTCGACAGTCGACCATCACCATATGGATTGGAGCCGTTGTGCCCTGTGCCAAGTACATTCATCAGAAGTGCTCCACTGCCCAGCAAGGTCGAAGAGGACAGATGATGGGGCACGGTATGACCGCATGGGTGACATTTTAACAAAGTTCCAAGACTTAGGCGGACAGCCCATTTCTGTGGACATAGCTCTGTTAGATGATGGCGATGAAATCTCTCAGACACTTGCCAAATATAGTGCCCAGTGGCACACATCTTGCCGTTTAAAATGTTCTTCAACTCGACTGGCACGACTAGAGTCGCGAACAATACCTCCATGTGAAGGTGACACCCGAGATCGCCCTTACACGCGGCGCGAAGATGTAACATCAAAAGGTGACACATGTTTCTTCTGTGACGAAGGTGCAACAGAGAGTGCCCCTCTGCACGATGTTTGGCACGTGTCTGAGAGATTCCATCGCCATCATCTAACAGAGCTATGTCCACACAAATTGGCTGTTCGCCTAAGTCTCGGAACTTTGTTAAAATGTCACCCACGCGGTCTTACCCAGCCTCATCATCTGTCCTCTTCGACCTTGCTGGGCAGTGGAGCACTTCTGATGAATGTACTTGGCACAGCGCACAACGGCTCCAATCCATATGGTGATGGCCGGCTGTCGACGTAGATGGTTGCAGACTGTCATCTTGTACAATCTTACATCGCTTCTTCGCTGGCATGGTGGTTCTAATCAGTCATCTGCAAGAAGAGAAACACAGATTTATTGTCATAATAATATGTTGTTTTGATTTGCTTGATTGTGGCGTTTCTTGATGGCGTATCTATGTTGGTTTTCGGTGCAGTTTGGTATTGGAAGCCTTATATCTGGGGAAATAATAAGAATGTTCATATAATGATATTTGCTTAGGGGATCGGACAAATTCTGGGTTTTGTTCATAAACTGCAGCTATTTCGCATGCATTCGTATATAATTATGATTGCAATGCATTTCTGTCGATTGCCCGATTATTTGTGTTTATGAAAACATATAGAAAATAATATTGCATTCAGATAATTATGTATGTTCTTAAGTGACTACGATATGGTACTTCTTGTTATGCGTGAATCGTATGGACACAATCTTTGATGTTCACACATATAGCTGATATTGCACAAAATAGTAATGACACTGTATCTTAAATTGTTTAGTGTCTACTGATCATCAAATTGATCACATATGGACTTGTTAATATAGATATTCTGAACGCATGTCTTGAAGTTATAATATATGATAAATTGTCATATTTCTGCATCAGCAATGACTTCAGTTTGTACGCAAACATATAAAACAACATTTTATTCATGTTTTTGTGACATGTATTCAAGGAGATATGACGTTTAATAAATTTTCACGACGCACATGGTGGCCATCTTGGATTTTCTCAGTTTACGGGCATAACAGAAAAAATTGAGCTTGGCCCTATATCTGGAATCATTAAGTACCTTCTGATCATCAACTGTGCCAATTTTGGTGCTTTTACCACAAAAGCCACAATTATTTCACATATCTGCCTCACTATAAGTGGCACAAATGAATTCTATAGCCATTATCTTGCGTTCATTTGGTGACTTCACCAAATACCATTTGCAATAAATTACATCATTAGCAAATTTAAACTTCAAACCTAATGTCTCTGTAACCGTGGCATAAAACTGGCTCTAGAACGTTGGGGTTCCCTTTTGAATTGCCAATACTATAATCAGAAAGGCCAAAGCACAAAGTCACAGACAGAATTATAGGTATTATTATCATATATGTAAAGGTAAAGCTGCAAGGGGTGAATAAATTTCCAAAAGTCTGAAGTCGGAAGTCAGAAATCAGAAGTCGGAAGTCAGAAGTCTCAAGTCTCAAGTCAGAAGTCGGAAGTCAAAATCAAAATAATAAACTTCAATGGTTATCTGATTATTAAAAGTACATGCAATCAGCTTTTCAAGAACATGATGCCATAATAATGGTATTGTGTTATTCCATGTTTCATAATTTAAGATGCATTATAGAAGAAAAAATCCTAAGTCTGAAGTCAGAAGTCGGAAGTCTGAAGTCGGAAGTCGGAAGTCAAAAAGTAAAACTCTGACGAACCCTCTCGGCTTTCGTAGGAATATGCTTTGTGAACCATCAAAATCATCAAAACGTACGATGAATGGATAAATTGTTGAATTTCCGGGAGAAACTGACAATTTGACAGAGAACAAACTAAAGGTCAAATTCAACAACAATTCAGCTTCTGAAACTGATCCGTTTTTTCTTAAGCTGTAGCCTGTGTACCTGTGTTCTCGATTGAATAAATCTTACTTTTTACCTTTGTAGCCATTGATTTTCACCGTCTCTATGGTGATCAGTTAAATATGAATCAGGTTGGTCCAGCCTAGTTATTTTTGTGAACTGCATGGGAAGGTTACACTTCATGTGTAATTGTAAGCCTAATGAATAATAGGGATTTTTCTGTGTCAGATGATGAGAAGAATTATTATTTTAAGACCAGCTAAATTGCCTTTTCGATATGCAAATTGAAGCATGCCTTTGTCGAGCAGTCACGACCCTAAAGCTGCTCGACTACCATGATTTTTGTCTTAACATGGAAAATGGGTATGTTCTCAAAGCTCATAAATATTGTTTACATAGCTGTCAAAAAAGACATATTTTGGTCAATTTTTCGGTCAGCTTTCCCGAATTTTTTATTATGCGATTTTTTTAAAATAATAATTCGATGTGAAATAGAACAGTTTGTATCCACTTTTTCTCGCAGAAAAGCAGAAATTTTGAGGGAAAATGACGAAAACATCACTTTTCTGGCACCCCACTTGACCGCCAGTTTGAATTTACTCGTCATCATCTGTTCGAGCGGTTATACAAATAGGCTCAAAATGACCCCCATATGATAAACTACAAAGTCACCGAGTGTCAGCTCTCAATTATTTGTGGCTAAGGAGATAGAATGTTTGGTTGGGCATATATACGAGTTTACATTTACATGTAATTAGATGGCATACAATTACTCTTATTACTGTATAGGAACTAAATGAAGATTCTTTAAACTTATTTATTATACCATAAATGTACACGGGATTGGGGTCAAGTTCTAGGTAACTTATTCACCCCTCTCCCTACAAATGAATATAGATACTGGAGCTTGAATAATTCATAAATAATGCAAATACCAAAGAAATGATATACATAAATATAAGAAAGTATTAATGTTACATCAATCTTTTAAGGAGATAACAGGTGGTGTATCGTGCACACAATAAAGTGTAGGTGTATAGAAGCAGCTATATATAAATATGGAATAATGTCGCACTCTGTGTATCGAACAATACTGCAGCGCAATGAGGAGACATGTTAGGTCGCTTTTGGTGGTTAGTTGAATCTTTTGCTATCTTTCATAAATTTGTGTACTTTTTGAATATGTCAATATTTGTCTTACCCAGAAATGTTTTGTTACCCCAAAGTAAATCGTCAAGGCAATAATTTGTGGGTAATCTGTAAGTCAATTCATCCCTTATGTTATCATATAGAGGACAAGACAAGAAGAAATGTTCGGCATCCTCTCGTGGTTCCCCACAACTACATCTCGCTGTATTGGATAAGTTCCTTGTAACCAGGTCGGCATTTAGTTGACTGTATTTGTGCCTTAGTTGTGTGTGGGTGATATTTAGTTTTCTGGGGCCTAATAGAAAAAATGAAGGAATGGAAGTGTTATCAATTATTGAATGGTGAAAAGAGTTCAGCGAAGGTTTGTTCCATTCAGAAATGGCGGATGGGATAAAAGATTTTCTATAAATGTTTAGTCGCGCTCTCGGTGTTGTATAGTCGAAGTTGTTTCTTAGGTTGTACGGATTGGTCTGCCAGACTAGAGGTGTAGTTAAATTATTTATAGGGTGAGTGAGTGAGTAGGATTTAACGTCGTTTTCAACGCATTGTTTCAGTCATATCACGACGGTGCCTACATGTGCCAGAACACGAGAGTGTCCACAGTTCCTATTATTCTGGACACTGATCAGTCCAGTCAGTACAGCACCCGGTCACCCATCCAAGTATTGACCGAGCTTAACGTTGCTTAACTTAATTTAAATTATTTATATAGTCTGGGCTATCTCCATTATGTATTTTGTACATTAATTTTAGTTTGGCAATTTTTCGTCTAGTAGTCAAGGTTTCCCATCCAGTTTCGAGTAAGAGAGATTCTCTGGCGGCGTAAGCCGGGAGACCATTAACAATTCTTGCAGCAGCAAATTGGAGTTTTTCAAGTTTATCGGCCTCATCTTGAGTGCAGCTTTTTAATTTGGTGGGAGCTCAGATATTGAATATTATTTATCAATAATCTCAAAGCACGCGAATCTATCCAATCTGATTAAAAGCATATCTAAAAAAAGCTTCCATGTTACATGTCGCTGATTTAACAGGTAGAGGAAATAGCATACACTTCCATAACGTTTTTTAACGAATGTTTGAAAATTAAGCCATGAGCTGTGAAGTTGT
>JAVTVY010034144.1:0-13613 GCA_036873755.1 Hanleya hanleyi
GTCTTATTACCTGAATGGTCAACATACAGTCCTATAATATAAGGCCTGAAAGGTAAAGCAGAATATCAGTGTTACAGTATGTCTATTTGACAAAAATGTTCGGACTTCAAGCTCACTTGAATCCTTTCTCCATACTGACCAGACACTCATGGCAGCATATTTTCTCTGACTGCGTTTTAGTTATGTGTGTAAGCAGGGGTTGATGTAGCCTTGATTTAGATATATTTAGCTGACTTTACCCTGTGCCACATGATTATGCCAGCACTAACAGCACCAATGTCCTTACAATCCATTTTTAAAACATAATGTTAATAAAATTAGTAATTGTAAAAAAGATTGTATAATGAGATATAAATCAAGCATTATGTTGATGGGCTGCAAAATCCATATGAGAGGTGGGCCTTCAATTTCAATCAATCAAAAAAAAACAACTTTCAGTCCTTTGAAATCCTTTGTCTGTCTGACAATTATAAACTTCATGAACAGTTGAAACACCAAGAAGTTTACTGTCTATAGTTCCACCCAATGATGAACAATATCACGAACCTATATGATGAAGCAAACTCCTCAGATGTGGCCTGGGGAATGTATAGATATTGGACTCGTCATGAGAATTTCATATATTTAAAAAAAATGGCCATTTGGCCCTACAAAGGATGTGAATTATAACACTGGGAATGCTACATTCATGTTCAGCAAATTAGAATTACTTTTCCCTGATTAAGAAGCAAATTTTTCATTTTTGTGAAAACAAAATCTTATTTTGAGATGCAAAAATGCGTCTCCATGATTCGCCAACACCACCAAAATCTTGTCAGTTCTTTGCCTATCTTGCAAGATCATTATACCCAAATTTCATGGAAATCAAACACGTTGTTCAGAAGATATGATGTTACACATGTTTACCCGCATTCATGTCTATAGCGCCATCTAGTGATGACCAAATGCCACGAAAAACAAGCGGGTGAAATCTAAAGCCCCAGGGAGATGGCACATAAAAGTTTAATGGAAAAAACTTTAATCGTGATAATGGTTATGGAGGTTTTTGACGTTAAGTCAGATAAATGAGATTTTTCATTTAAATGGCAATTTGATTCGCACCGAAAGGGAATTATCATGTCGGCAATCCTATATTTATGCTTGGCAACCTAGAATAGAACAGTTTTTAAATATTTCTCCAAGCGAATTGGTGAATTTTCATTTCACAAAAAAACTTCTTTTTTTTTGAGACGCAAAACACTTGCCTTTATAATTATGCCAGCAACACCAAAACCTTTTCAGCACATTGACTATCCTTCAAGACCATTGTAATAAATTTCAAAGAAATCAGACAAGCCGTTCAGACGAAATCGTCAGAGAAAGGTTTACCTATGCTCTGACTACAACGCCACCTGGTGGTGAGCAGCGGGTATCGAAACACAACCAGACAAATTTCCCAGGCCTAAGGAGCTAGTACACCAAGTCTGACCCGAAAATATTTAACGGTTTCAGAGATATTCACGTTTAAAGTCGCGGCGGCGGCGGCGGCGGCAGTGGCGGCGGATCCATTTCTCATGAAAACATAAGAGCATCCACTTTGTGGAAATGCTCTAATAAGTATTGATAGCAATCAATTACCCGAAAGAATTGTGACACTGATGTGTATTTCTCAGATTCATCAATAACTATTATTTTTCCGCTCGCACCAGATCGCACATAACTTTTCCTCAAATGGGAAGACGTTTCTGCACCATACGTTTCGTGTCCTACTAACAGTTCTGACATCCTCGTTTGAGTATTTTCAACGGTGGTTTCTTTTAGACCTGTAATAAAACACTAACAATTCACACCATAGAGTGATCGGATGATCATTGAATCGATCGGCGAAATGTCAATGTGTGAAATTTCGAAAAGCATTTCCTCGTGGTTTTGTTTTGATGTCGCGCTGGCAGTATATAGTAGGTGCAAAATTAGAATATAAAGCAGATGTGGACACAGGACTCCTAAATGAATGAATAAGTATTCGGCAGCATCAGATTATCTCATCTATTTTTCCAAAGCTCACCTCTCCAACGATTACATTACAATAATATAATTGTGTTCGTCATATTGTGATAGATATAAAATAATTATAAATTATTCAGTTTGTTCAACAACCTTTTTACCGATATTTCTCAAACCAAAGGCCTGATCATATCTTTCCCGATAATCCGTTCATCAGTTTGAAATGTTTGTTTGATTTTTATATACCATACCATGTTCCTCAAGAACTTTGGAAAACAATATGCAGCAGAGAAAACGAGCAGTGAATGGGGTACCGTAAGGCTTAATATCAATGCTCAAATATCAATTCACAGACAGATTCATATTGGTCTACGGACATCATAATTCAGTCTCATTAAACATCGATGCATCATTATCTCTTCACTTTGTTCTACGTATAGCAATTTGTAATAGATGTACATTTCATTATAACGATTTAAAACAATACACATTTTGATGATAACAACAGCTAGAACTTCTCAATAGTATCGGGCGACATTTATCGGAATAGTCTAAGATAAACCAAGATGGTAAATCAGGGAAATACCATAAGACGTAACGCTATGAATACTTCGTGTGAAATGTTCGCCGATATTAGGCCTATAGCAGGGGCCGCGGAGCGGGGGAAACCCTTTTTGGGGACTGCAAATGTTATAAAGTCAGAGCCATGGAGCACATGGGACTTATAACATTGCGGTCCTAAAAAGTAAACACTTTTTAAGATTTTGGATTTTTGGATACAGTTTCCCGATAAGTTTAAATATTAGTCCACGTGCTACCGTGTGTAATTACTGTAGGCGTGATTTTGAAATTGTTTCAACACTCTAACCACCTGATTGGCTAACAAATGTAGTTTGAAATTCGTACGGGATTTATATAACGTTGAATTCACATATAATATTCCGTGTTATTATATCAGAGTTTAATGAGATTGATTTGGAGCAGGTTGATGAATCCAGGAACGTGAATTGTGACAACTGGGTCAGTTATATTAAAAATGTACGCCTACTAAACAATATAAAATGTAATCATATCCGGGAGAATCATTCATGTAAACACAAGGCGGGCACTATTAGATTCATCGAAAAAAATTCTCATTTCTAGCTTCCAAGAAAATTGGAAAGACACAATAATACACGCCCTAAACTTGACAAATATTCCATGTTTAAGCAGCTGCTCTCTAAAAAAGTTAGAGTGGAAATTCATCCCACTCAATACTTAAAGTGAGATTTTCACTCAACTTGAGTTACTTTTCACTCAACTTGAGTTAAATGCACTCAACTTGAGTGACATTCACTCAACCACAAGAGTGGAAATTCATCCCACGCAAGTTGAGTGAACTTGAGTGGTTTTAACTCAAGTTGAGTGAAAAGTAACTCAAGTTGAGTGAAAAGTAACTCAAGTCTGAGTGAACAGGTACACTCAAACTTGAGTGGAACAGTTCACTCAAGTTTATAGAGAGGAAAATATTTTAGCCATACCTAACCGACAGCATAGATCTGCCTTGTTCAAATTGAGAATAAGCGTATCGATCCCCGCTTCAAATTGAGCGGGTCGATATTCTAACACTTCCAGAGATTTCTTCTTTGAAGTAGCAGGAACACAACTGGGCTGGGTGGTGCTTGGTTGGTTCGTCGTGTTATAGGCTAGCTGAAATATTGTTGAAAGCGACGTAAAGTTCTATTCACTCACTCACCCACTTCCAGAGATGAAAGGTTGTGTTTACATTGTGGAATTTTGAAAGATGAGATACATTTCCTATTGGGGTGCCCAAGACAAGTTAGGGTGAGCAAGATAATCTATTCATTAAAATATTAAAAGGCGATATATTCCGCATTTGAATTATATTTCCAAGAATGATTTATTCTTTGTAATAATGTCATGTAAAGTACAACAAGTTATCTGTGATGTGGCTGAGTATACTTATCTTGGCGTTCAACGTTTCAACGTAACTAACTATAACCTAGATATATATTCGTCCCAGCTACAACAACTATCGGTATAATATGATCACCTCAGTCACACAATATAGACATATTACCGCGTATATTGTCTCATGAGTGTGTATAATTTCGTTGTATTTCAAATTTAATTTCATGTTGCCATAATCCCGTTTGGCAGATTTGTGCAATAAACTGAATAAACTTGAGCTCTGAACTCCGCAAGCTTTTCGCAACACATGGCCCCTACTGGGCAACATAATGGCCATACCTATACCAATAGTTGATTTGAGAGATAACCTACGGTATCCATCTCTACTGGGGTTGCAAATATAATATTAATCTAATCAATGTATTTATATTATCAATTAATGTTAGATCTGTTATTTTGTACCCGGCATGAACTGAAATGTCTTTCAAACGCCGAGATATCCGCAATGTGATCGCTTACCCAAGCTGCATTGTCATTGTTCCGTTTTCATTTTTTGACATGCAAAACACAGTCATACATTTTGAAGTTAGTTCTTTTCGGGACCGTTGATTGGCCAATTTCCTTTGCGCGCGAGTTCAAACGTCTCGGACAACGATGTTGAGATCTGTGGAGTACTTTTTACTTAATACTTTGTCCTTCTGAGCGAAGTCTTAAAGGTTTGTATACCACATGTATTTCAGATTCATTTTTAATGTATTGCTCACCGTCGGCCGACAATACTCGTATCGATCACTCTCATCAAAAATCTGGCGTAGGCGGATATCCCAATTTTCGTCACTGTCAGCAACAACAACAACAAAAAATATCGAAGTTCCGGGTTTTCCCCCGTCTGGCGTACTGCATGCTTTATATAATTAGCATCACACCTTGGCGATCATAGAGATTGAGAACTATTGCAACATTCATTCATACGTCTTTAGCATCATGTAAGATCAGTATTTTTGTTAGTTTTAAGGCTTAGTTTTAGGCCACTGATCGGCCTATTCCCTACGATAACAACAACAACGCTTCACTGTGATTATCATTAATTCCCAATGTAAATCTAAGATAAGATTACGTTTAATGCCGACATAGAGGGCATGGATTAAATAATCTAACCCTGCGTGTGGAGTGCATGTTCTACACTACATGTGGTTAGTCCTTGAGTACGATTCAAGATTTTATTGTACGAAGCACCCATCAGGGTAGAGTACAAACATGAGAACAATAAACAAACATCCAACAAACAGAATTAGCATTAGATCTACATGAATGTGGTGGGTTCAATTTCTGTCATCTCTCAGGCTCTCGGAGAACCAAAAATGTTTTACATGATATTGAGTTAACTCGTCATCTTCAAGAGACATAAATATAAACCTGTCAGTATCTGTCAAATTCATGAAATGAGGGTATTTTTCTTCCATATGCTGTATTAGTAATACCCTTTCTGCAAAATATCTATTACATTTCAGCACAAAATGTATCTCATCTTCCACAGTATTACAACTATTAGATGTTGATGAGCTGGAGTTGGAGGTCTAGTATGCCTTCCAGTCTCACCAGGTGGTGATCACGTCATTGGAATGGAGAAATCAAGCCACGGCGCACGACCAACAGCAAAATCTAATTTCATGTAATTCGACCCAAATACATAAATAAATACGTACCTTAAACCATCAACTTCATCCATATACACACACAATCTGCTCACGAAACATCTTCATTTTACCAGCCAATTTCTACGTTCCCACTTCGAACCTGCCTTGATTTATCTGGACCCCTTCAATGTTCAAATAACTTATAAATAGACACGAGACGTCACTGACCTCGAAAACATTTGAAACTCGAAATGGATCGCACAAGAGCGTTATTGATTGGTTGACTTAAATAGTGGGCACCTTATTAGGAGGAAAGACGCCGCTAATAGAGGATGATGTCACTCTACATGACTTCACTCGCAATCGATGTGTAGGTTCTGATTGGTACTTCTGTCGTTAGTAGGTGAAATTTACACCTCGGATTTTGAACACTGAAGGGGTCAGATAAATCAAGGCAGGTTCGAAGTGGGAACGTAGAAACTGGCTGGATAAAATGAAGATGCTCACGAAAGTGCAGAGGGTAGGAAAAAAAACCAAGTGACTCAAGATTGTTGTTTCTCGGGACATAACATAAACGTCCCCCCTGGTCGACTGCTTCACCATGTTTCTTTTGGTTTACCCAAAATGCAAACTGCACATGTGAACGGCAAGAAATAGGCGGAATAACATGCAGCAATTGCCACGAACGTGTTCGTTCTAAGTAGTAGTGTTCATTCTAAGTAGTCGATTCTGTTATATATCCGGATTGAATTTGGCTACACTGACCACCGAAAAGGAATATTTGAAAGTATGTGTGTGTCAAAAGTATGTCATGGAACTTAGAGCGGACATGTTAATCCATCTATTTCTTGCCGTTCACATGTGCGGTTTGCATTTTGGGTAAACCAAAAGAAACATATGATAACAAAGCAGTCGACCAGGGAGGACGTGATGTTATGTCCCGAGAAACAACAACAATCCCGAGTCCTCTGTTTTTTTCTACCCTCTGTGCTTTCGTGATCAGATTGTGTGTGTGTATATGGATGAAGTTGATGGTATAAGGTACATATTTATTTATGTATTTGGGTCGAATTACTTGAAATTAGATTTTGCTGTTGGTGGTGCGCTGCAGCTTGATTTCTTCATTCCAATGACGTGATCCCCACCTGGTCACGTAAACTTACTCAAGGACTAACATGTGGTAGCTAAACTTTGTATAAATACTATAAATTAGTATAAATTTAATTAGGCCCGCTAAAAAAGTGATCCTTTATCATTCCCATGCACATTCGATGAATTGGCCCACATATTTATTTATTACCTCAGGTGAATTCTTGTCAAAGTCGGGAAGAGGCTGAAGTTACCTAGTTCGGATATATCATGGGAAAATCCTCTAGTTATTTTAGTAAAACATAAAATGTCTGGCCCTCACGCTACTATTTATTTTTCTTTGAAAGAATGATAAACAGTCTGTTTATTTCACATAAAATATGAATTTAACTGATATAAAGATGTTCATATTTCTATACATTGCTAAGAATAATTAGGATTAGCTAAAGCTTACATGTATGTTATCCTTGATCCATTTACCAGTGGCATGCAAACTCTTGTGGAGATCTCTATTCTCACTGGTACAATTTAATACATAATTGACACACTATGTACTTGTAGTGTGACAATAATATACAGGTCTGTGCTGTAATGATGAACGGCAGGGCTTCGTGTTTAGCGCGAGTGATAGCTCACCTGCACGCAACCTCTCGCGTAAATTCATGTCATGAGAGTGATTTTTAGCTCTCGTAAACTGTCATATTTTATGTTGTATTATATTGCAACCACTCGCCTGACTTTCAAATACGCTCTCCTAAATATTTTGACGTGAGCTATTTTTAGCTCGCGCACTAATTCTAAACACAAAGCCCTGAACGGTAAACCCCATTCACTTGGAGGTTTTCCAATTTCAGTTTTAGAAGACCCTCTGTGGGTTACAATAATTTTCTGTGTTTCAAATTGTATTTAACCCTGAAACACCAGTTACAGATTGCCCATTTTCTGATCATAGTAACTTGCAACAGTTTTCCTGACAAAATATTATAGCACAGTACTGTGTTATACGCGCACACTGAAATATACACAGTTTGATACTTCTTTGGCATAAAACTAGTACGGTACCCAAAAGCAATACCCAGATTTGCGGTTCCAGATTCACAACACCACTACCATGTTAAACACACTGCATTCTGGTCTCGGATAGGTAACGATTTCACTTCCACTAACTCTAGATTACCACGAGAAGCCCAGTTTACTCAGTAAAACTACTGGGTAAATTATTATGAAACTCGAGATATCAACGCAAAGTAAACCAGGAATTATGTCAGTTTTTATCTTGCCTTACGAAGTAAAGGGGAGATATTGTGAGGGAGGAAAGAGGATGTCGGTGTCGGTTGTCGGTGTCCCCTGCCTGGAAATGATAAGGTTTTTGGTTTAGCAAATTCAAAAAAAATCTAGAAAAATTAGAAAAAATATTTAAAAAATAAAAAAAATATGGGGGGTGGGTATGCCACCTGGGGGTACTACCCCTGGGGTGCTCCAATGTTAAAATCCCTATGATAGAGTTTTGCGTTTAGCTGAAGTGCAGATGTACATCTGTACTTAGAAAGTTTGTTGCAGTTGTCAGCTGTCATTGGATGATTATGAACCTTGGTACACATGTTTCTTATGATCATTAGAGGATGTACCTGTGCTATTTTTGAGAAGAAATATTAATTTTTCTCAAAATTATGCCAAATGATAGAGTTTCCTGTTTAGGTAAATTGTACATGTAGGCCTCTACATGTATACATGTACATGTACATGGTAAGTTTGCTGCGGTTGTCAACTGTCATTGGATGATTACAAAACTTGGTACACAGGTTTCTTATGATTAGAGAATGTACCTGTGCTATTTTTGAGATGAAATATTAATTTTTCTCCAAATTATGGCAAATGATTGAGTTTTGCGTTTAGCTGAAGTGCACATGTACATCTATACACCACAGTTTGCTGCAGTTGTCAGCTGTCATTGAATGATTACGAAACTTGGTACACATGTTTCTTATGATTAAAAGATGTACCTGTGCTATTTAGGAGATGAAATATTAATTTTTCTCCAAATTATGGCAAATGATTGAGTTTTGCGTTTAGCTGAGGTGCACATGTACATCGGTACACCACAGTTTGCTGCAGTTGTCAGCTGTTATTGAATGATTATGAAACTTGGTACACATGTTTCTTATGATTAGAGGATGTCCCTGTGCTATTTAGGAGATGAAATATTATTTTTCTTTCAGATTTTGAGGGTTTTGTCTAAGTAATCTGCCAATAATAATGTACATGTATATACATGGAAAGTTTTCTGGAGCTGTCAGCTTTCATTGGATGAGTTTGACACTTGCTACCCAAGTTCAATGTGATTCGAGGCTGTGCATGTGCTATTTAAGAAATATGATTATGACATTAAATATGAATGTTTTTCCTAATTATTGCAGTTTAGACTTTGTACGTTTCCATTGATAAGGTTTTTGTTGGGCAAAAATTTACATGTAGATCTGTACATGGAAAGTTTGTTGAACCTTTGTGGGATGATTATAAAACTTGGTGGACATGTTTCATGTTTTCCTAGGTCACAGCTCTCCCGCAGTAATCCCACACGGGACTGACCTATCCAGCAGTATTCCCAAATGGCACTGGCCTATCCAGCAGTAATGCCACACGGGACTGACCTATCCAGCAGTAATCCCATACGGAACTCGACTATCCAACAGTAATCCCATACCAGACTGATCTATCCAGCAGTAATCCCATTTGGGACTGGCCTATCCAGCAGTAATCTCACACAGAGCTGACCTATCCAGCAGTAATCCCAAATGGCACTTGCCTATCCAGCAGTAATGCCACATGGGACTGACCTATCCAGCAGTAATCCCAGACCGGACTGGCCTATCCAGCGGTAATCCCACATGGGACTGGCCTATCCAGCAGTAATCTCACACGGAACTGGCCTATACAGCAGTAATCTCACACGGGACTGACCTATCCAGAAGTAATGTGACACTGGACTGCAATATGCAGCAGTAATCCCACATGGCACTGACCTATCCAGCCATAATCCTACATGGGACTAACCTATCCCGCTGTAATCCCACACAGGTTTAGCCTATCCAGCAGTAATCCCCCATGGGACTGGCCTCCCCAGCCGTAATCCCACACAGGATTGCCGTATGCAGCAGTAATCCCACACTGGACTGCCTATGCAGCAGTAATCCCACACAGGACTGTCCTATCCAGCATTAATCCCATACGAGATTCATCTAGCCAGCGGTAATCCCAGACAGGACTGGCCTATCCAGCAGTAATCCCACTTGGGACTGGACTATCCAGCAGTAATCCCACAGGGGACTGGTCTATCCATCAGTAATAACACACGGGACTGGTCCATGCAGCAGTAATCCTACACAGGACTGGCCTATCCAGCAGTAATCTCACGTGGGACTGACCTATCCAGCACTAATCTCACACTGGAATGCCCTATGCATCAGTAATCCGACAGCACTGACCTATCCATCCTACATGGGATTAACTTATATGACAGTAATCCCACATGGGACTGATGTTATTGTCTGTCCCAGATAATCTATTCCAGATATTATTGTCTGTACCGCATCACCTATTCCAGACCTTATTGTTTGCTCTACATGTATGCTTTCAATACTGCTGCGCCTTCGGCGGATGACCCCGCAAGGCGAGATGTTGGGGTTCTCAAAACGCTTGTTCAGTCATATTTTGAGAGATAAATGATCGCTTTATACCGTAAAAAAGGACAATTTTATCCCAATTATTAGCTGCATGGCTTATTATACAGGGGGAAAAAATCCTGTAGCTACTGTTACTGATATACTGTCGAACCATTCTTGAGTTTGCTGGTTACGTAAAATTGGCCACAAACTAGTTAAACATACAGGAACCTCTTATCCTGGTAATGATAATAAGTGTGCTTTCTGCCCCCAAACAGTAATTGCTACAGAGGTTGCGGCGCAGTTTACATCATTACCGTTTGTCATGTTTGTGGCTGGACTTGACGAATAGGAACTGCATGTTGAATGAACAGAAAAGTGTTCTGAAACATTTCTGTCATTTTTCCATGGTGTAAATTGTAATGGTTCTGTTACTGGTACTCATGTAAAGTAACTGTGATACCGATAATAGTTTAGCTACATACTGTTCCAGACTGTTATATGAATATATTTTGCATGTTGTTTAAGCACCCTAATAATTATAATGTATTTATTCATTGACAGGGCTTGGTGTCATCATGGAAGATTGGGTGAAGGATTTCTGCAACTGGAATCCCGATGAATCACCTGCTAGACCTGTCAGTCGGGCTCGCAGGAAGACACAGTCACAGAGTCGACGACGATCACTTCGCATCCTACGGAGACAGTCCATAGACTGTACTGCACTGAACACAACTCAGAATGGAGAATCACAAACTGACAACACAAGCAGACTGTTCCTGCAAGGCTCTCATCATGACTCTGTGAATGAGAGTGGTCGAAAACTTGATCATCTCACCTCTCAAGCTGATTCCAGATGTGACAATGACGATTATGGAACTGTTTGGTTGAGTATAGATGACGAAGGACATGAAGGGAAACCGGCAAAACGTCGGAAACCCTCAGTCGATATAGACGACCATGAAATAGGGCAACAAAATGACATACCCCAAAAGAGTCGTTCTGAGAGACAACAGTGGATGAAAAATGGACCGGAAAACTCAGTGACGGATGACTTGTCAAAAGGCAAATTAAGTTGTGATGATATTAATCATACATCAAGCGCCATTAAGTTCAGAGAAGAGGTGGACCAGATATGGTCTGATCTTAATGCGTTTGGAAGCTTCACTGGGGTGTCCACAACTCTGAAGAAGAAAACTGAAGTGTCATCCACTGTGAAGAAGCGAAGAAAGTCAAGCAGAAGGGATCGGAGGAGAACCATTGGGATACCATCAATATCTTGTAAGAGTCTTCAACCATTATTAATAACACCTCCAGATCATAAATTTAATTCTTCAAAGTTCCAGCCAGCTACGGCAAGCAGTTTGAACACAAAGATTTCTGTACAGTTGATGGCAGAAGAATTGCTTTCTCCCGAAACTTGTAGATCAGCAACTCCAGAAGTTCAGGCCAGAGACATGGCAAGTAATCTTTTGGCCCTCGAGGATAAGTCAAGTGAAGTAATGGACATGTCCGAGCATGCCGAGGTGACATTAAAGTTAGACACGCCTGAATGTGAACATGCTAGCAAATCTGCAGACCTGGACAAAGGGTTTATGTCCAGTCCCTTTGATCAAAATATATCCCTGTTCTCTCCCGCCACTCCTAGTCTCTTATTGCCAGGTTCAGGTAATGAATCCTTAAAAGAGATGGAGATAAGAACCAGTGAACCAGTTACTGACATGATGGAAACAGGATCTCCATGCCAGCATTCCACCATGAGTGAGGACATAGTAGCTATTCCTAGAACTGTTGGTATGTGTATGAACATTGCTGAAATGTCAGGTAGCCAACAGCCAGGCAGTGCACTTGATTTACCAACTATAAATAGTACACATGCATATGACAGTTCTGTGTCCAGACTTCATTATACACCTATCAGTACTTGTACATCTGACAATACTGTGTCCAGACTTCATGATACACCTACCAGTACTTGTACATCTGACAATATTGTGTCCAGACTTCATGATACACCTACCAGTACTTGTACATCTAACAATACTGTGTCCAGACTTCATGATACACCCACCAGTACTTGTACATCTGACAATACTGTGTCCAGACTTCATGATACACCTACCAGTACTTGTACATCTGACAATATTGTGTCCAGACTTCATGATACACCTACCAGTACTTGTACATCTAACAATACTGTGTCCAGACTTCATGATACACCTACCAGTACTTGTACATCTGACAATACTGTGTCCAGACTTCATGATACACCTGCTGGTACTTGTATCTCTGACAGTTCTGTGTCCAGACTTCTTGATACACCTACCAGCAGTCATATCTCTGACAGTTTTATGCCTATACGCCTTGATATGCCTGCCAGTACCTGTACTTCTGACAGTCCTGTTCCTGGACTCAGCACATCTACTGTTGACTGCTCTGAAGAAATGTTACATGTTGGAGCTTCACGCTTTTCTGGAGACGGCTCTTCTATATCTGACCATCATATATCTAGAATGTTTGATACGCCTGCCAGCTCCTGTATACATATATCCGACAGTTCTGTGCCTGTCGACGACCCAGAAGAAGAATTACATGTTCGAGTTTCACGCTTGTCGGGTATAGCTGAAGAGAGTTTCGGCCACGAAATGGAATGTGACGATGACGAAGATAGAACCGAAATGTCCAAAAGCCTGTCTAGTAATGAACAGTACAATTTCACGGCAATCCGAGATATCCCTGCTCCAGGGCAGCACTCTGAAGACTATTCTTCTATAAGGATGATGGTGTCAGATCATCTGGCTCTACAAACAGATTCTGAGATACCACAAGAAATTACAGACAATGTATCAATGAATTTTTCTTCACATCGAATGTCTGAAGAGTCAGAAGAAATGTTAGTCCCTGTAATTGAGCATTCTGTAATGACCTGTAACACACTGTCTCACCCTCCGTCCTTTGAAGATCCCTCCAACATTTCCAGCACTCCAACCTTTCTGCTAGAATCTGACCCAGATAAAATTCCCATGAAACCAAGATCTAGGAAGAGAAAGAGGCAGTCCACAGAATCGGCTCTTCTGTTGGGCCTTTCCATGTCCTTGAACCCTGAGGACGATAGATTGGACGACCTTGAACCGTCTCTAGCTGAGAGCTGCGATCAGTCTACTGGCTCGCGTAGATCAACGAGACTGAAACGGCGATCTGTAGAACTTTTTAGAGAACAGTGGAAGATATCTGAAACCACTGTTGATAAAACCGACTCACCCGATGTGTCTGTTTGTGCGGAAGACGCAGATTCACCAGGAGTCTGTATTCAGGAGGTGGAACTGAAAGC
>JAVTVY010034145.1:0-14086 GCA_036873755.1 Hanleya hanleyi
ATTCGTCTAGTCCGTCATTCAATATTCGGTCGTCCATTAGTGAATATCCGTATCATTAATCAAAAGGCTTTATTTATATAACAGTAATAGCACTAAACACAAAAAAAAATCATAGGCTAATTTCCTGCAAGAGAGAAACGATCAATAAAAAATCTCAAATGTTTCCTGCAAGACATAATGGTTCGCCAAGAACATCAAATCCGTATGGCTGACTGACACGAGATATAAAACTTAAGGTCATATAAGGTCAAGAATATAAAAAATAGCAAAGAAAACAGTACTTTGACTAATGATGTCTGAATCATTTGATAATATTGTAGCAAGTTTTTGCACTCAGTCTAACCATGTTGGTCTCACTTAGAATCTCACACAGGAGATCGTTAGTCGAAAATGTAAAAAAAATGTAATTCGAAGATTTATTTGTTAATTAACCCTACAAGTCCTGGGGCAAAATGGTTCCTCTACCAAACTTTCTGCGATATCTCCGGAAAGACAAAAAATTGAGACCTGACACTCGGTGACTTTATAGTTGATCATGTTGGAGTCATTTGAGCCTGATTGCATAACCCCCCGAGCAGAGGATCATGGTTATATTCAAGATGGCGGCCACGTGGGGCACCAGAAAAGTGATGTTTTCGTCTTTTTCCTTCAAAATCTCTGCTTTTCCAGGATAAAAAGTAGGCAAAAACTATTTTATTTCACATCTCACTAATATTTATTAATTTATCATGCAGTTTTTTGCGAAGAAATTGCATAAAATGACATTACTGTGACTTCATCATGGCAGTCATCTTGGATTTATTTTTACACTTTCTAGTAGAGCTTGATCCAAGGGTATACTGTGATAAGTTTTATCCCCATAGCTCAAGATGTAAGAACAATAATTAGGGAGGCCATTTCGGCCCGGCCAGGCCTGGACAGGTCCTAAAAAGCCCAGGCCAGGTAGTGTTAAACCATCATCTCACAATCAGTACACGCAATTCATCGTAAACACTTCCATTTCTACAAATCGGACAAAATCTATCTAAAATATCGAAGTTTCCATAGCGTGCGGTATTTAACCTTATTGGAACTAAACCAATCCTGAACTGGGTCGAAGACCTTCCATGCTGGGTAACATGATGGTTACATATGTTACAGTAAATATACATGTTTAAATTTTCTGTATGATCTTAATTTAACCTGTTCGCAATCTATCAATTTTCACCAATTAGTAACATATTGTCTCATGAATGGTACGAAGGATAAAGGTACAACGGGCTTATTGTCCCCGCAACTGCTAGCTTTCCACTGACGTACATGTATTGCCGTATAGGCGTCCACCCATATCGCCATTGAAGGCATTCACTTCGGGGTTGGCCGTTTATTTTCCGATTGCTAAGAAAAATATCCTTGTAGGAATTGCATTGATACAGCTGTACTCAGATATACCCCAGAGTAGCGTACATTTTATTAAATACCTCATAGATGACTCCGACGTATCTCTTACACTTGGCTACAGCCAATTCTAAAACGCGACTGGCAGACTGAGCAATGCATTTTGCCGTAACGCTATAATCCAAGTGTTCGGTCAGTTGTAAACCCAGGCACATTTAACGATCACACCATTCCAGAATAATATTTTTGCTGGTGAAAACATCATTACATTTTAATATAGATATAGGACGAAAATGGACTACAGGGGTAAAAGCGTTCGATGTCCGCTTTTTCACGTATATTATCGTTCTATTAGCGTTTGAAACGCGTTTCAATAGCGTTCTGAACGCGTTTTGTATTCGTTTCGTTTGCTTCTCAAAGAACGCGTTTATACCTCGCAAACGCGTTTGATCATCGGTATGTTCATTTATCTTTCGTTTCGTTTCGCTTAAAACGCGTTTCACGAACGCGTTTATGAACGCGTTTGAAACGCGTTTTGGAACGCGTTTTATTGTTGTTGTTGTTAAATAAGCATCACCGTCCACACCACGGTTGCTTCGTCGGGCGAGAATACTATTTGGTCTGGTTTGTTTTATTTGTGCAATGGTTCGGCGACTGAGTGTTGATCAAAAGCCGCATGGAGTCAAGGTCAGGCGAAACGCTTTTTCGGTTCGGTATCACACGCTTGACTAATCATTTCGCTTGGTACGGGAAGACAAATATTGTTTCGCTTGGTGAACGAAAAGATTTAAGCTTGCGTTTAAAACGTGTTTTGAAAACGCGTTTCAAAACGCGTTTTGGAAACGCGTTTCGGAACGCGTTTTATTGTTGTTGTTGTTAAATAAGCATTACCGTCCACACCACGGTTGCTTCGTCGGGCCAGAATACTATTTGGTCTGTTTTTTTTCTTTGTACAACGGTTCGGCGACTGAGTGTTGATCAAAAGCTGCATGGAGTCAAGGTCAGGCGAAACGCTTTTTTGGCTCGGTATCACACACAATCATTTCACTTGGTACGGGAAGACATATATTGTTTCGCTTGGTGAACGAAAAGATTTAAGCTTAGCGTAATATATAAACGAAACGGGCACAGAACGTTTTCACCCTTGTATATCAAAGGCTATGCCACATATATTTATAGCACAGGGATTATAATAGCGGCTGGGGAAAGCCCCGACACGTGGGCTTCCTGGCCTGGTTTGCAAAATAAAAACATAAGTTTGCACGAGTCGAACGAAAAGAGAAACGCGTTCGAAACGCGTTTATAAAACGCGTTCACAAACGCGTTTATAAACGCGTTTCGATCAGAGCAAACGCGTTTGACGAGGGAAACGCGTTTTGATAAAATAAAATTTAAGCGATATTGAAAGCGTTTCGTTTCCTATAATCGTTTGGTAAGCGTTTGAAACGCGTTTACATTTCGTTCCGTTCGCGTTTCGTTAGGTCAAACTAAACGAAAATAACCGGACACCGAACGCTTTTACCCCTGTACTTTATTCTTTCTCTCATTGAGAGTATTATAGCTGGATATGTTATTGACTGTGATGTTGATGTGTTTACTTTCATCTTCTCGTATTGCTTCATCGTGGGCAACATATACCATCGTTCAGAGAGTATGTGGATTTCTGCGAATTATGTCTTTCGCCCATTTATATTACGGATTTTAACCGCATCGGCATATAGCGTAAAGAACATTAAGGTCCACAGTAAAAAAAAAATATTTTAGGTACGGGTGGAGAACCAGTTTTCGGCGGCGAGTAGTTATCGGCATGGTTTCTTGTGACCACCCATGAAACTCTCGGTCATATCTCCAAATAATCTCTAAAATTAAGACGTTCGGATTCGGATGCCCTGCAAATTTTTTGATTCATTTTATAAACGGATAGCTTGAAACATGAGCAGTGTGACTAACGTCACAGGACCTAAGAAATAGGGTTTGATATGATTTAAGTGTGTACCTTGACCTAAGACTGACCATTTCCATGGTCGTAGGAGGCTTAACATCAATCTAATGGACTTACTTTTATTATTTATCGAAGAAATAATTAATTATTTCCTGTGTACAGCAGGTGGAGAGACTAAATTTTCACACTCGAATCGTGCTTCTTGACGAAATCCATGCGGGCCGCCAGTTTAGCATGGTTTAAGCTCACTGGGCATTGGTTTTGCGCAGAATGTTTTCTTCTAGCTTTGCCGATTTCCGGTTTCGCGGTAGTCGACCGGTGTCCACCAAACAATGCCTAGATTAGTCACTTAAAATTGATCAAAGGTAGGTCAGCTCAGAGCTTGCTGGTAACAGTCCCATAATGCACGTCCATGCTAAAAATCAACGTTCTAATGTCAATGGTTCTCCTTATTTTGTCGACGAAATGATTCGGATGAACGGATGGACTCACTCACTCACTCATTACCGGACAATTTGCAAAAGAGAGCCTACATGTACTTCGTAGGAATATTCTTTTATTTTGACCCCCGCGAATCCGCCTCAAAATCGTCAGTAGCATGCTTTGTTTGCACTCGGAAACAGTCTATATCTGACTCGCCGCTCAGACAAAATCACTTGGATAAATTCTCCAACAACCTTATCAATTTTCACAACAGGTCGGAAATGAAATATTTCACCGCTTTAAGCGTATATTTCGCCGGATTTATGAACGAAATAACTATTTCATAACATAACAATAACTAGTTCTCAACATTCGGAAAAAGCCCAGAAAAGTTACTACATGTAAATGTTCCTGCAAGGTCACGTGCCAAGGTATCACGTGAGGTCAAGGATACGCTCGCTGGAGATGCGTCCTGAACCAACCTGTACCGTTAACTATTTTCGTTTTTGATATAAAAACTATCTTGAGAAATTACTCTTAAAAACATTTGAATATTGAGAACTACTCCGTCACCGGTACATACGGTCCAAAAAGAGTCTATTATTTGTTTTTGGAATTATTAAACTCTTAGAATCGAGCCAATTTGCCTTTACCATCGACTCACTCACTCCAGTGATAATATTATCAGGGTAGACTGCAGCGATAATATTATCCGTGCAGTCAACGATATTATAACCGTAGACTCCAACGATAATATTAGCAGAGCAGTAAGTCCCCTCACTCCTCTGTTGACTGCTCTGATAATATTATATTTGCAGTCTACCCGGATAATATTATAACTGGAGTGAATGAGTCGGGGGTAAAGGGAAATTGGCTCGATTCTAAGAGTTTAATAATTCCAAAAACAAATAATAGAGTGTTCAAATATATCCAGGAAAACATTGACCGTTTAGTACTGGGCAGTTCTCAATCTACCAGTATCGCACAAAAATGTCCTAGTAATACTGCATGGTTCTTTAGAGTAACTGAGAGATACTGCACAGAAATCCCCAGGCTGTACTTTCCAAAGTACACTCACCCAGACAATATTCACAAAGTCTGTAGTATTTCTGGGTTTGGAAGATACAGATTTGACGAAATGACTGTTCGGACATTGCCTCCCTATCACTGAAAGATTGATCACTGAGCATTTCCTGATTTATAAAATACATCCTGTACTCCTTGCTTTTACTCTTGTTTCTTGATTTAATGCGTAATTGTTATATGGATTTATCCCATTCAAGCAGTACGTCCAATGACCATTAGCCTTTCTTGTTTAACAATTACACATACACTGTTAAACAATTATAATTTACCTAAACATTGCTCACTCCATATCAATTCTAGGGTCAACATATGCACTGTCGTATAGGTATCAATCTCAGCTTTCCTCACCACCGAATTTCGGAAAAATGTGAATATTGATATAGCCCATGAAGACTAGTAGCAATCAAATGAAGCTAGTTCTGGTATCTCTCCCCACCACCACCCGGCGCCCCAGCTATCTGATCCGTGTATCAAATGAAATTACCCCATTTCTATGTTTTACACCGTACAATACCTCCAACATGAAACATAGCTGGCGATGTGGGATCAGAAGAGCTCCAGTGTGGAACGATGCATTGACGCTGTAGAGAAATAGTCTTCAATTTTGAAATGGCAAAGTGGCACTGTGGAACGACAAGAACTCCAGTCTGGAATAGTGCAGTGACGCTGTAGAGAAATAGACTCTTCAAGTTTGAAATGACGAGGTGAAGGTGAGGAATCCAATTCTAGAACTGGCGCAGTGGGGCTGTAGAGAAAGAGATGCTTCAATCTTGAAATAGCCAGAGGCGCGTTGAGATAGGAAGCGTGTACTCCATCATTCGGTGTTCAGCCGACGTCCTTTAGGACAAATTTCGCGTCCATAATCCAAAATCTGATTCATATAATAACATTAGCACTGTGCTTTTTTAGCAATGTGCAACTCGTCTAGAATGGCGCACTGGCTGTAGAGGAAGAGAGGCTTCGTTTTATAATGGCGAGAATAGCCTAGTAACCTTGTGGACATCTGAATTTTGAAATGATAGTGGCACTGTAGAGTAATAGATAATTCGGCTGGTGGGCTGTTAGTCCCCGAGGCCCACCCTCTGTACATGCCACTTGAACAATATATGTAGGTTTATTGTTTTGGCGGGAAATTTAAGTCGTACGACGTCGGGCATTACAGGTTAATTATCTGGGTATTCTTGGATTTATCAGGTTACCCCGTGTTGAGACGTTTACTCCATCAGACGTCCACGATGCTCATTTATTAACATCAGATGAATTGTTTGAACCGATCTGTCATCACAGCTCCGAGCTAGCGTATTTAATTCCGCTTAAGCCGGTGCTAGAGGCCGTGTGGATACTTCATAGTCTCCACATGAACAGCTGCAGTAAAAGCGCGACTGAGATACTAAGGCTACTTCCGAGAATCCACAATATGCTCGGGTCTGAATGTTAGGTGCCGAGGGATGCTTTCCTGTAGAGTCATATGGGTGCTCTTTAGTCGCCAGACGTCGTCAGTTTTTTCCACCTCTTGCATATCGCTCCAGTTCAAATAGCGCAGTGATGCTGTGAGAAAAAAACACTTTAGGTAGAGAATGTGAAGCTGTTGAAAAAGCAAAGGTTAATTTTTGAAATGGTGCAGTGTCGCTGTGTAAAAAGAGAGGGATGAAATATGAGATGGCGCAATAATTTTGCTGGAGAGATCATAATTTCGAAATGGCGCAGTGACGCTGCTGCGAAATAGTTAGAGAGGGATGATTTTGTTAAAATGGCGCTGACGTTGTAGAGAAAGAGACTGTTCAATTTTGAAATGGCGCAGTGGCGCTGGGAGATACGAACTCTAGTCTAGTATGGCGAATTTGCTCTGTGGGGTGAGAAGAATCCAGTGAAGATGCAGAGAAAGAGTGGCTACATAATTAGATGGCGCAATGATGCCGTTCGATGAAAGGAACTCCATTCCGAAATGGCGCAGGGAGGTAGACATAGAGAGATAATTTCAAAATGGCACAGGGATGCTGTGGGATGAAAACTCCAGTCTGATATGACGAAGTGAGACTGTGCAAAAAGAAATAGAAACAATTTGTTTGGGGGGCAGTGAAGAAGTGGAGGAATATTAATATGTTGTTGGATAGAAAGAACAGCCTGGAATTGACACAGTGAATAAAGGCTCTAATTTTCAAATGGCTGTTGTGTGAGTTGTTCATTCCGATCCTTTCATTAAATAATGACCTGAAAGTGCAACGATCTGTCCCCAGCTCATCCTACTTCTCGACATATTTTCTGCACAAGCATGCTCCTATTTGCTAACACCCCGCACCCCCGCACGAAAGATTTACAAAAACTCCACCTCAAACATGTCTTTAATAAATGCGGTTAAAAACCTTCAGTGAAACACAACTTGGGATTCTTTTCAAAGTGCACTTAGTTAAGTGCGAAAATCACCCTTGAAACTTCCAAGTCAAGCAAGTTTTGATGACATCGATTTCAGAACTGCCCAGGGGTTATTCAATTATACTGCACAGTACTGATCTGTCTCAGGGGAGCCTGTATAGCAGACCACTTGTTAATATTGTTGAGTTGTTTGAAAGATTGTAGAAAAATATCTTCACTGTCTATTCACAAAGTATATTCGGTTTCAAATTATGAAGGCAATTTGCGCGAAATGAAAAACACTGAAATGAAAAACAATGAACAATTCACCATCTTCAGTTTACGTAAACTGCCATAGCCATGGCGGGGTAAAACGCCTCTCTCCATTCAATAACGGCCACAGATGGAATAAGAGATACATCTAGTTCTATTTCTACAGAAACACCATTTTGTGTCAGCATTCCGTAAACGACTGAGGGTTTAGTTCTAGCTGGCCACATATCATGCAGCTTTTGCTGAGAACATTTGATGAAAAGAAAATTCGAAAGGTCAAACTGAAAGATCGAAAAAGACAGGGTTAACGATTAAACAGCTGAATGTGTCTGCAAAATCCACAATCCGCCAACCCAATTAGGTGCAACAATGACAGTAGTAGTCAAACACTTCAATAACAAGATATAGAATGACGAGGTATTTGCTATTTATCTATAGATACAATGATCTACAATTCCTCTCCTCGTCAAAATAGCATATGAACGAATATAAATTCGTGGCTGTGAAAATTTATGGATCTGAACAAATCACTGACTATGGCAACTGTAACTACAAATCACTATGCTTTATGTAGGCGTCACAAAATATGGAGAAAGCACAATTCTTAGAGAATTTCTTCGTGTCTAGGACCTCAAAATGAACAATGGGCAATTATGGAAATCTCAACTGTCGAAATCCCGATCGCGACCACGCCCAAAATCCATTCATATATACTTGAACAGTATTCACAATGAGTTAGAAAGCATGGAAAGGAATGCAAAACATTCACGGAAGATGAGAAAGGAGAAGAAGAAGAAGAAGAAGGAGAAGAAGAAGGAGAAGAAGAAGAAGTAAAATAGGTAGACTAGACATGAGGGCATTCCACAGTGCCTAAGAGAATCATTTTTCCTGTTGATTCGTGATCGGCGGTCCGCTTCGAGTTTGGTTATACATGCAAATTCTGCTCAGTAATTTAGAAAATAATTTGTGGGAAAATAAATTTTTGTCTGGTAGTGCCATTCCCCTTTCCAAACTTTCTGCGCTATCTCCGGAACGACTAAAAAATTGAGAGCTGACACTCCATGACTTTATATTTTATCATATAGGGGTCATTTTCAGCCTATTTGCATAACCCTCCGAGTGGGGATCATGGGAAAATTCAAGATGGCGGCCACCTGGGGTACCAGAAAAGTGATGTTTTCGTCATTTTTCTGCAAAATATTTGCTTCTTCGAGATGAAAAGTGGGCCAAAACTATTTTTGTTTCGCATCACATTAATATTTATTAATTTAACATGCAGTTTTGCGGAAAAATTGCAAAAATAAAAAAATTGAAAAATCTGACCGAAAAATCGTCCAAAATATGCCGTTGTTGAAAATGACATCACTGTGACGTCATTCAACGGCCATCTTGGATTTTTAAAATATTTTCTGGTAGAGCTTGACCCAAGAGTATAGTGTGGTTAGTGTCAGCCCTCTAGCTCAAGGGGTAAGAAATATAATTTCGCCCTGTTTTCATTTCGGCCTGGACATGTCCCAAAAAGCCTAGGCCAGATAGGGTTAAACCACATCTTGGCTTTTGTTAGTTTCTCCGTGCTCTATATTTTAGTCACATTGAATGTTTTGCCAATACACCTGTCAAACGTAGTGTTTGGATAATGATCGCTGTTAGTCGAAATCACGTTATCACAATGTATTTGCATGGTTCGTTTATATACTGATATCAATATTACAGGACCAACATCGGACGTTTTAAAGTTCAGCACGAGGAATCACATAGATTCCATCAAACTATATTGCAAAGTTAGTCATTAACCAAACTAGTCAGCGTATATCCGTTTGGATGACCCACTCTCCACGTGTTTGATAACCACCTCATACGGTAGGATAATTCTTGTACCAAATCGGGCATGTCAGCTTTTCAAAGTCAATGGGATACGTGTGCGAACCATATTTGCCGTTTCAGACAGATCATCGGCTACTTAGCCGATATCCATTCCTTATTCATGCCATCGCAGAAAACAACAGGAAAGACCTTCATAATTAAGATTCATTTATTGTGAAATGAATGTTGTTGTAACAGAAACTGCGTCACCTTCAAAAAGTCTTAATATCTTGATAGTAACAAATCACAGCAAGCTAAAGACGCAGGCACACAAACATGCGGACATACAGAATAGATGGTCGTGATACAATATTAATGCAAGTCTGATAAGAAACATTTTGGATCACTTTGTAACTTTGTCATTTTTGGTGCACAAAATCATATTTGTTTTTGAGCTTGATATCTTGGAAATTATTCGAAACAGATAATTAGTTGAGCTCATTATGTCTAGCTGTAATACTCCTTTGACGAAATTCGTCGGAAATTAATACTGTATATGCCTTATTATTCATTGGAATTCGGTTTTACTTTTAACCGTTCTCGTGGGATCTAACATTCGACGTTGCTTTGAATTTCTCAATTCAAAATAATTTCTGTATGTATTCATGGGGGAACAAATACAAGTCTATCAAACGGGCTTTGCACAAATAGAGCCCCTTCGAGTACATTTACTCTTTGTATGTCATGTATATAGATGTTATCAATGAGAAATTCAACCAACAATATGAAACATAAACATGGTATGAATTATAGGAATCGTCAGCTCCAGCATTCAATACTCAGCCTTCGTTCATAAACGAATTTCCGCGACAATATTCGAAATACCTATTTTGTATGACAGCACCAATTCCACGTGTATGAAATGAAATAATAAGTGCAGAATGTAGTTTCCAGCAAGATTGAAGCGGTCAGCACTCCACGGTGTCCTTCGCGGACAACGAAATTTGCCCATTTCCAGTCACGACATTCATTTCGTTGCCATATCGTCACGAGCGCACGCCCGTGAATGAATGAATGACTTTGCCCCTCACCCGCCCCGCCATGCGCTGCGGCATTTGCATGCGTGTAGAACCCTATTCAAGAAAGAAATGCGGTTTTCGGTGTGCAGCAAAATATTCAGTGCTTTCGACTGAAACAGAAAGACATCATTCACTGCGGTCAAGATGAAGGTCACCGAACGTATGATCGAAAATCATGTGCACTGCAGAATTTATCAAAGGTCAGATTTTCAACACGTTCTTACCAGAAATTGCTGATGAATTACTTGATCTAAGTACACGAGTGGATGACTTTTACTACATGAATTTCAGACTATGGGGTAAAATCTTGTATATCTGTCCTGCTAATCTAAATTAAATTAATATGTTGAATTCCCTTTGATAAGTTTTGGTCGAATCGTGCCCGTCGTGATACAGGATCTATCAGCGCGACAGCTGGCCAGTATATTCCTTTACAAAAGGTTATACAGCATTGTTTTTAGGGAGATTAAGTCATTTTCATTTTTGTATTACCTGCATGTAACAGTCTCTGAAGATCTTTTGAGGGAGAACATAAAAATTCGAACGCTGTTCAATTCGAATGCATACCTGATGGATTATCCCCACTGTACTCGCCGAGAACAGGCTGGCACTGAACATATGACTTACGGATCAGAATTTCGATCTGTTGGAATGATGGAGAGATGAGGGGATGGAGGATCAATCATTCTGGATGCTTTCAGGTACCTGATATATGAGTTACTTATATATATATACACTGTTCCTAATGTTCCCATGGCACGATTTGCGTTATCGCAAACATATATTCTTGCAGATATGGTGCATGTAAAGAAAAGAAAAGAAATAAAAACTAGCAATTATAAAACAAAATATAGCCATTTATCTTGTAAAAGCTGTTAAAGAACCTCGGACGAAGAATTACAAATTCCACATAATGTAGTTTGCATAACCGATTGGGTTAGTATTATCTAGGATTAAAAGCAAATCAGGCTGTCTGATGGAGAAACTGATTTAATTTGAGAAAATTAGACCGCACTAATCTTTGGGAAACACAGTTGTGTGTAATATGGGAATTACATGGTCTCGAAACTTGCCTGGATGGACAATTGCGATAGTCGCCGGGGAAAAATCTATTTTCTCTCTTACTTTGGGTGATATGTCGAATAATTAACAAATTCTCTCGATATTATATTTGCAAGTGGAAGATAGAATTTTTATATTTCGATAAATTCTTGCGCGCAATGAAATTGCCCCAGTTCGTCTCTGCTTTCGACGTTTACTTCCTACATCCACCAATATAACACTTAAGAAACTTGTACGTTTGGAACATTTCAATAACAGGAAGATATATATATATATAATTTTGTCATTTAGAAAGTGATCGTAAAACAGTATTTTCGTTATTTTGGGATTACACTATCTTAGTATACCACATATAGGGTCGCTGGTCCGAATCCCGCTCTTTTCTGCACTGGATTCTGTGCTATACTAAGATAGTGTAATCCCAAAATAACGGAAATACTTTTATACCATCACTTTCTAAATGACAACAAATATATATATATATATATCTTCCTATGTATCCAGCTATGGGAGCTGTGTCATTACGACCGTCAGAGGAGTACAGTATGTTCGCTTTCAAGACTATCGGCTTCCTACCTTCTATTTTTGTGGGAGGGCCGTTGGCCGAGTAGTTTCGATCGCCGATATATAGGGGGTCTTACTCTGGGGGTCGCTGGTTCGAATCCCGCTCGAGACTCGACCAATTTTCTGCACTAGAAGCTGTGCTACACTAAGATAGAGTAATCCCAAAATAACGAAAATACGGTTATTCCAATATTACATTCTGTTTTGGGGGGGTGCTCGCTAATTATCAAACTTAGGAGGCTGTTCTCTATTCGATCGCGTATCTGGTGGATCACTCCACTGTATCCGCCAAGGGTACGCTGACAGGGAAACATTTTACTTGCGGATCACCATTCCGATCTGCTGGAATGCTGGAACGATCAGGGATCGACGATCCGGACCGATGACAATCCATTGGAACTATATGTAGAAATATGTACACATGTAAATATTCACCGAGTTTTAAAACGCGGCGCAATAGGTGAGTCGCGCATTTAATCGGATTATAGCATGCGGTTTAATATGTATTACCGGTACGTTAATTCAAACAAACCATACGAAGAAAAGAAAAATGTTTAAATTCTCTCTACTTGGTCAGCTGTGGGACATCTACGAACGGATATTCTAACTAAATTAACAGTTGGATTGCAAAGAGCAGGCTTAATATGTTGAACAAGCGCACCCAAAATAATAAAGGACTCTCTCAATAGTCCCTTTTCCCCGCTTTTTGCCGAAAACCCAAAATAATACAGGACTATTTCGTACATCATTCAAATACATTTATTCTGACACATGCTTTGAACTGAAATTACAACCGGATGCATTAAATATGTAGTGTCGGAAACAAATTCCGGGATTTTCTCCGAGAATGGAAATCGATCAGTCTTAAATATAATACTGGAATACATGTATACTATAAAATGTAAGCTATCCAAAAGATAATTTGAGGAAACTTTCCCCAAAATAAAAAAATCTGTTTCCTACTTTCCGTGTAAGATTGACATATGTGTGAACTACAGCCTGTACTTCAGTAGTACTTTGTGAGAAAGGCATTGCTGAAGAGCTCTCCCCACAATGCAAATCTACATAATGTAGTTTTCTTATACACCGCTGGCATATCCCCGAAAGGCTACTCTTATCCCAGTGTTAATGCTAATGTTCTTATAAAAATTCGGTCCTCGAATCATGGACGCTGAGAAGTCTTCTCTGGACGACCACTGAATAAGGAATGACGGATACACTGTTGCAGTGTGAATCATTTTGAGGAAAATTTCCCCAAAATGAAAATGGTTGCTCAAGTAATACAACACACGCTTTCGTGAAAAGCTGTGAAGTGGTGAAAAGTTATTTTGAGGAAGCCTTCCCCAAAATCTATATATATATATATATATATATATCCAAGTTTTTTCCGCGTAACATGTAATATAACTACAGTTCAAATATTAACTGCACTGACATTGTCGAGATAAATCATTTTGAGGAAAATTTCCCCAAAATGAAAATGGTTGCTCAAGTAATACAATACAAGCTTTCGTGAAAAGATGTGAAGTGGTGAAAAGTTATTTTGAGGAAGCCTTCCCAAAAATCTATATATATATACAAGTGTTTTCCACGTAACATGTAATATAACTACAGTTCAAATATTAGCTGCACTGACATTGTCGAGAGAAATCATTTTGAGGAAATATTCCTCAAAATGATATGTCACGTATAGGTCAGGAGAATGGTTTTAGGCAAACCGTTCAAAAGATAATTTGAGGAAACTTTCCCCAAAATAAAAGAAATCCTACTTTCGATGTAAGATTGACATATATGTGAACTACAGCCTGCATTTCAGTTGTACTTTGTGAGAAAGACATTGCTGAAGAGCTCTCTGCACAATGCAAATCTACAAAATGTAGTTTCTTATATACCGCTGGCATATCCCTGATCCCTGATTAGACTGTTGCAGTATGAATCATTTTGAGGAAAATTTCCCCAAAATGAAAATGGTTGCTCAAGTAATACAATACACGCTTTCGTGAAAAGTGAAAAGTTATTTTGAGGAAGCCTTCCCCAAAATCTATATATACATATATATATATCCAAGTGTTTTCCGCGTAACATGTAATATAACTACAGTTCAAATATTAACTGCACTGACATT